>JALJCO010009435.1:0-38837 GCA_023101725.1 Atherinomorus stipes
GGAGTTGCTCCGGGAGCAAGAGGCGGCGAGCGGGGTGGGCATACTCATTGCCCCGCCGGCTCGCCGCCCTGTGCGTGGGGTTCACCCCGGTGGACGAAAGGGTAGCCTCCCTCCGCCTCCGGGTGGGGGGACGGGTCCTGACTGTTGTTTGTGCCCATGCACCGAACGGCAGTTCAGAGTACCCCCTTTCTGGAGTCCTTGGACGGCGTGTTGGAAAGTGCGCCCTCCAGGGACTCCATCGTTCTGCTGGGGGACTTCAATGCCCACGTGGGCACTGAGCAGTGAGACCTGGAGGGGCATGATCGGGAGGGAACGGCCCCCCTGATCTGAACCCGAGTGATGTTTTGTTGTTGGATTTCTGTGCTCATCATGGATTGTCAATAACAAACACCATGTTCAGGCACAAGAGTGTCCACATGTCCACCTGCATCAGGACACCTTAGGCCGCAGTTCCATGATCGACTTCGTAGTCGTGTCATCGGACTTGCGGCCCCTTGTCCTGGACACTCGGGTGAAGAGAGGGCGGAGCTGCCACTGATCACCACCTGGTGGTGAGGGGGCTCAGATGGTGGGGGAGGATGCCGGTCAGACCCGGCAGGCCCAAACGTGTCGTGAGGGTCTGCTGGGAATGTCTGGCTGAGTCCCCTGTCAGGGAGAGCTTTAACTCCCACCTCTGGGAGAGCTTCACCCATGTTCCGAGGGAGGTGGGGGACTCCGAGTCGGAATGGGCCATGTTCCCCCCTCTATTGCTGAGGCTGCTAGTCGGAGCTGTGGCCGTAAGGTTGTCTGTGCCTGTCATGGCGGTAACCCCCGAACTCGCTGGTGGACACCAGCGGTTAGGGATGCCGTCAAGCTGAAGAAGGAGTCCTACCGGGCCTTCCTGGTCTGCGGGACTGAAGCAGTCCTACCGGGCCTTCCTGGTCTGCGGGACTGAAGGAGTCCTACCGGGCCTTCCTGGCCTGTGGGACTCCTGAGGCAGCTGACAGGCATCGGAGGGCCAAGCGGAGCGCAGCCTGGGCGGTCGCTGAGGCAAAAACTCGGACATGGGAGGAGTTCGGTGAGGCCATGGAGAACGACTTCCGGACGGCTTCAAGGCGTTTCTGGTCCACCATCCGGCGGCTCAGGAGGGGGAAGCAGTGCACCGTCAACACTGTGTACAGTGGGGATGGTGGGTTGCTGACCTCGACCCGGTTTGGGCCGGTGGAGGGAATACTTAGAAGACCTCCTGAATCCCACCAACATGTCTTCCGAGGAGGAAGCAGAGTTTGGGGACTCAGGGGTGGACTCTCCTGTCACGGGGGCTGAGGTCGCCGAGGTAGTCAAAAAGCTCCCTCGGTGGCCAGGCCCCTGGGGTGGATGAGATCCACCCGGAGTTTCTTAAGGCTCTGGATGCTGTGGGGCTGTCTTGGCTGACACGCCCTGCAGCATCACGTGGACATCGGGGGCAGTACCTCTGGACTGGCAGACTGGGGTGGTGGTCCCCCTCTTCAAAAAGGGGGGATCGGAGGGTGTGTTCCAACTTCAGGGGGATCACACTCTCAGTCTCCCTGGTAAAGTCTATTCAGGGGTCCTGGAGAGGAGGGTCCGTCGGATAGTCGAACCTCGGATTGAGGAGGAGCAGTGTGGTTCTGGTCCTGGTCGTGGAACAGTGGACCAGCTCTACACCCTCTTCGGGATCCTGGAGGGGGCATGGGAGTTCTCCAACCAGTCTACATGTGCTTTGTGGACTTGGAGAAGGCGTTTGATCGTGTCCCCCGGGGATTCCTGTGGGGGGTGCCCGGGAGTACGGGGTGCCGGACCCCCTTGTTCGAGCTGTCCGGTCCCTATACGACCGGTACCAGAGCTTGGTCCGCATTTCCGGCTGTAGGTCGGATCCATTCCCGGTGAGAGTTGGACTCCGCCAAGGCTGCCCTTTATCACCGATCCTGTTCATAACCTTTATGGACAGGATTTCTAGTCCAGCTGAGGTGTTGAGGGGATCCGGTTTGGTGGCCTCAGGATCGTGTCTCTGCTGTTTGCAGATGACGTGGTTCTGTTGGTGTCATCGGGCCGTGATCTCCGGCTCTCACTGGGCGATTTTCAGCCGAGTGTGACGCGGCCGGGATGAGAATCAGCACCTCCAAATCCGAGACCATGGTCCTCGCCCGGAAAAGGGTGGAATGTCCTCTCCGGGTCGGGAGTGAGGTCCTGCCCCAGGTGGAGGAGTTTAAGTATCTCTGGTCTTGTTCACGAGTGAGGGAAAAATGGAGCGGAGATGGACAGACGGATCGGTGCTGCGTCTGCAGTGATGAAGACTCTGCATCGGTCCGTCGTGGTGAAGAAGGAGCTGAAGAAGGAGAAGCTCTGGATTTACCGTCCATCTACGTCCCCCCCCTCACCTATGGCCATGAGCTGTGGGTCATGACCCAAAGAACCAGATCGCGGGTACAAGCGGCCGAAATGAGTTACCTCCGCAGGGGGGCCGGGTTCTCCCTTAGAGATGGGGGGAGGAGCTCGGTCATCCGGGAGGGGCTCAAAGTAGAGCCGCTGCTCCTCCGTATAGAGAGGAGCCAGATGAGGAGGCTCGGGCATCTGGTCAGGATGCCTCCTGGACGCCTCCCTGGTGAGGTGTTCCAGGCACGTCCCACCGGGACCAGACCCCGGGGGAGACCCAGGACACGCTGGAGGGACTACGTCTCCCAGCTGGCCTGGGATCGCCTCGGGATCCCCCCGGATGAGCTGGCGGCTGTGGCCGGGGTGAGGGAAGTCTGGGCTTCCCTGCTTAGGCAGCTGCCCCCGCGACCCGATCCCGGGTAAGCGGAAGAAGACGAAACGAAATGAATGAAATGACTTGACTTGCACTAGCATTATCATTAGCATTAGCATCAGCAACCTCCTGGAACTAGAATAACGGGATGAAATAAGTTGATAGTGTCTTCAGTGATCAGTAGAATCCTGGCTCACTTGAAAATGAGGCCCTATGTCAAAAATCCTGAACTTCCCCTTTAAAGTCAGTGCTCCTGAACTATACAGCTGTTCATGAACTGGGTAACCTCTCCATCACAGCATGTGATGATTGTTAAATAATCTAAATATCACAGCTGCACACTGTGAAGTCAGGTTACAATTCCAATCTTTATCACAGAATAATATTCCATAAATGACTGAAATATGGCGATTAAAAACAAACAAACCCGCGAGTCAGACCAGTTATTTTATTTTCTCCTAATGCAGCCGTTTCATTTAGAGGTCTTGCTCTAAAATATTCTTTCAAGTTCAGCTCTCAGAAAACACGATGATGTTAATAAAACCTAAGAAAAAAAAAATAAAATAAAATAAAATAAAACCTAAGAATGACTGGATCCTTTTTACTACTGAGAATGACCGTTTACGACAGTATGCAGCTCTGCGCGTGCCTGTGATGTAGGCGGCACATCAGCGTAGCAGGAGAAATATTCTAGTTGATTTCCACATTCACCTCCCTGGTAGGTTTATAAAAATGCTGATATCTGTGTCTGACTGAGCTGATGATGATGCGTGCATGCAGGCAGCGCACTGCGATGCACAGCCTGCTGATAACCAGGCCTACTGAGTTTCAAAGAGTTAGCAAGCACAACAAACATGAACTAGACTACACCCAAACTGGATTTATATCAGACCCAGGTAGGAAAGTGATGACTAGGGGTGCATCAGGGGGGCACATTATTCAACACTATATTATGCATTTTCCCGTCATTTAAAGTGCAATGATACTCGTCAAACAAGAATATTTAAAGTGTCTTTGAAATGCTTTATTGCAGCAATATTGTGCTCGGTAACGGCCGTCAAAAGCCCTGTGGCTTCAATTCGCACATCTGTCGAGATGCCTTCAATGTCCTGTATACTGATACTTTTTGTCCCTTTAAAAGAAAATCACATGATTTTAACAATCACATTAAAATTACATATTTTTTATGTTTTTTTTTCTTTTTTGTTATTATAGACTTATAATTTGTCATAACCTGGCTGACCCCTCTCAACATGATCTTTATTTGCAAAGTGGAGGAAAGATAGGATGATCTCATCTCAAATCTGTTCCTTGTCATCACTTTGCGAAAGCCAGGTGTGTAAACTGGCCCAGATCCGGCCCAGTTGTCCTCAATCTCAGGTTTTCAACCAGCCTCATGCACAGATGCAGGGATGGTGACATCACACCAGCCATGACATCTGGGGTTTGGCTGGAGTTGGTGTGTGTCTGGTACTGATGAGCATCTCTGTTTCATTTGTGATGAGGATCCAGAAATCCTCATCCGAAAACAGAGACAGGAAGTCACATGCACGAGCATCTGTGAGATCCTCGTGTCTGCGATATCCCACAGGCTCGTCAGTGTCTTTGATCCATTCATGGAAAACTTCCTCACCTCTCAAACATTCCCAGCCATCATCAATAACTCCCCTATTTTGATTATCCCCTCACCCCCCCCCCCCCCCCCCCCTCTTTCTTCCATAACCGCCGTGGAGAAAACTTTCTGTGCTTTCTGACCGTTTGCGCTGCGTCGTCAGTCATCACTCGTCTCTGACAAGCGATGGCTGATCGTCCCCGTCTAATCCTGATCAGCAGAGATCAGTGCAGCACCTCGTCTGCACCGTAAAGGCTTCTGGGCGTGTAGTTTTTTATTCTAAAAGTCGCGGTCTGTCTCTCACTCTTTCCAACACGCTGCTGCTTCCACGGTCTGCAGCGCCGCGCGCAGACAGCAGGTGTTGGGTTTCAAACCTTTTTTTCACAAGTTTTTTCTTAGTGTGTTTTTCATAGAAACACTCAAAAAACAGCATCTGCTGATGCAGGTAACTGCACGTGGACGCAGATGGGGGACGTGCACTGACGGGCGCGCGCACTTGTCCCTCTTTCCATCTGAGCATGCAGACACATAAACTGAGGGTGCAATGCATGCTTAGAACCGGGCCTGGACCCAGGTAGAGTAGTTCATCACTTCTTACCCCCCCTCCGCCAGGGTCCACCGCGGGTCTCCCCTCATCCACCTGCCGGCTGGCTACCCCCGCCTTCGTCACCCGCGGATAAAAGTTCTCCACAGCCTCCAGCAAACTTCTGTGTTACTTTGACACATTTGGCAGCATCTGCATGAAGAGCTGAACTTTAATTCCCAATTTTCCCCGTGAAAATGTTCCGTGTTTTGCTCTTCCTGTAGTTCTCTGTGATTGATAGACTGCGGTGGCCCAAGATGGAGGGGGCATCGGCCCTCAGCTGTAATTGGTCCAGCCCACAATCACTCAGGAATAATGGGCCGATCTGCCAGTTTTGTACCAAAAGGTATGATGACTTATGCTACTGACTACAACAGCTACCATATTAAAAAAGGAAAAAAAGAACCGGCCAGCCCAAAATCACCATCAGCCCACCGGGAAAATGTCTGTTATGCCCGATGGCCCGTCCAGCTCTGCTTTCAGAGGCTTGTGTGTTTTCAGCCGCACAAAGTTAGGCACGTCATCAAACGCTAGCCTGCTAACGCTAGCTGTGTAGTCTGCTGGCTACAAACAAACGTGCTACGTTGTTTTATTATAAAGTTCGGCCCTTCACCCCAACGAATCGCTTTGATCCCCTTCGTCCTTAGCATCACTTCAGTCGAGAATCAATGAAAACTTAAGTAGGGTTGGCGTTTATTCGGTTTACAAAGTGGAGCAGAGCAGGGACGCTGGATTCAGCTACTGTTGAAATGGCCTGGAACAAGTGTGATGATCCCCTATTACTGATCAGTAAAGGTGCACACCAGCTCTGTGTGGAGTCCCGCCTCTGGAGCTAAAGACAGCCATTTTAGCCAATGGTTTAATTCACCCCAGGCTGCCATACGCCGGAAGTCAGACGGATCTCGTCGCAGCATCTCTGCTTTGGACGGAGCACGCTTCCAGAAAGCCTCAAGCTGTCAGCAAAAGACAGAAAATCAGATATGGAAGCAGTGTAAAGCATCTGGCAAGTTTCACAACAAAGCCCCCACAGATTTACGATCACTACGTCATTACCAGTGACACCAGGTTAGAAGTCTATCAGTCAGGTCAATGGGGTTTTTTGTTGTTTTTGTCATGACCACTAGACATTTATCCAACCCTCTTCATCGTGCTGTTCCTGCATGAACTGGCAACATTATACATGACCCGGCAATTGTGTCAGCTATCCCAGTACTTTAATCATAATTTCTTTCATAAATTCTTTCTTTTTCTACAATTGAGTGGAATGAGTGTGGAGTTGTTTTTAATAGGCATAAATAAATAAATAGGTCAGTTTGTCTTGTCCTTTTTCTCTTTTCGCTGATCAGAAATTTGATCCAATCTGTGACTCAAAAACTATAAACCAATCAAACTTTTAAAAAAATTGTCAGCACTTTGAGGCAACTATTGTTGTTTGTAAATGTACTATATGAATAAAAAAAATTGAACTTGAACTGGAACTGTGAGTTCATTGATCCGCTGCAGCACTGCCCACAACATGAGGGGAACATGCTGAAAAAACTGCCCCCCCCCCAACTAAAACATGACACAGAGCCAGTCTGAGACATAAAATGTGCCATGACCTGTGAACATTGTCGTTTCTGTATTTATTGTTCGGGTATTTATCAGTGAAAATGAGAGGAAATGTTAATATTTGCTTTGCAAGTTTATTTCAATGTGTGCAACTTAATTTTGTGCTTGTGCCACTAAAAAATCTAAGTTAGGGGCCACTGTGCTCCTGGTTAAAAAAACAAAAGTGAGTCTGGCACCCACTTCCAAAAAATTAGGTTTTGCCAAACTTGCTGTAGTAGCAACATGCTGAAATACACAAATTGAAAACACATTAGCGCCTACAGTATGGCCACCTTTTAACATGATGTCGCGCATATGTTTGGAAATGTTCCTACAATGTACATGTAGGCATGCAGGCATTTTCTAAGAACAAATCGTGTTTCAGCCGTGATGTCTGGCAGGTCATGCTACCCCCCTCCCTCAGTACATTATGTTTGCTCCTCCCAACACTGACCCGGTCCCATACTCTGAATTCAAGTTGTTGCTGGCTTGTTATTGATCTTGGAGAGCTCCGCCTGGATTACTGCAGGGTTAATGTGTGTGGTTTTCACAGAGCTTACAATATCATAATCTTTAACTGCATCGGACGACATCTACATGTGGAGCTTTGTGCGTTGCTAAGAGGCCGTCTGATTTCTAAGCCCTGATAATCTACACTCGTGAGAGATAAAATCTTCCACTTTTGCCACATCAGGCATGTTTTATGTTTGGTCACAGGGAATCTGTTAGAAACTGTATTACAACCCCAGTTCCATAAAAGTAAGGAAGCTGCTAGAAATATAAAGACAGAATGCAGTCATATGCAAATCTCCTGAACCCATATTTCACCTCCAGTAGAACATAAACAAGATATCAGGTGGTGAATCAGACATTTTATCATTTCATAGAAATTTAAACTCATTTTGAATTTGATGGCAGCAACACATCTGTAAAAAGTAGTTCAGGACGATGTTTACCGTCGTGTAGCATCTCCTCTTCTTCTAACAACTGTCTGTAAACATCCGGGAGGTCAGGACACCAGTTTCTGGAGTTTTAGGGGAGGAATGTTCCGTTCTGGTCTGATGCAGAAGTTTGCTATAGGTGAAAGATCTGGACTGCAGGTAGACCAGTTCAGCAACAGGACTCTGGACTGCAGGTAGACCAGTTCAGCAGCTGGACTCTAGACTGCAGGCAGACCAGTTCAGCAGCAGGACTCTGGACTGCAGGTAGACCAGTTCAGCAACAGGACTCTGGACTGCAGGTAGACCAGTTCAGCAGCCGGATTCTGGACTGCAGGCAGACCAGTTCAGCAGCAGGACTCTGGACTGCAGGCAGACCAGTTCAGCAGCAGGACTCTGGACTGCAGGTAGACCAGTTCAGCAGCTGGACTCTAGACTGCAGGCAGACCAGTTCAGCAGCAGGACTCTGGACTGCAGGCAGACCAGTTCAGCAACAGGACTCTGGACTGCAGGTAGACCAGCTCAGCAGCCGGACTCTCCCGTTTCCAGCCATGCTGCTGTGATGGATCCAGTATGTGGTCCAGGTCTCGCTGTGATGGATCCAGTTTGTGGTCCAGGTCTCGCTGTGATGGATCCAGTATGTGGTCCAGGTCTCGCTATGATGGATCCAGTATGTGGTCCAGGTCTCGCTATGATGGATCCAGTATGTGGTCCAGGTCTCGCTGTGATGGATCCAGTATGTGGTCCAGGTCTCGCTGTGATGGATCCAGTATGTGGTCCAGGTCTTGCTATGATGGATCCAGTATGTGGTCCAGGTCTCGCTGTGATGGATCCAGTATGTGGTCCAGGTCTCGCTGTGATGGATCCAGTATGTGGTCCAGGTCTTGCTGTGATGGATCCAGTATGTGGTCCAGGTCTTGCTGTGATGGATCCAGTTTTCTGGTCCAGGTCTCGCTGTGATGGATCGGGGGCTGTGATGGATCCAGTATGTGGTCCAGAGAAGATGGAGGTGGTTCTGGATCCAGTATGTGGTCCAGAGAAGATGGAGGTGGTTCTGGATCCAGTTTGTGGTCCAGAGACGATGGAGGTGGTTCTGGATCCTGTATGTGGTCCAGAGAAGACGGAGGTGGTTCTGGATCCTGTATGTGGTCCAGAGAAGATGGAGGTGGTTCTGGATCCAGTATGTGGTCCAGAGAAGATGGAGGTGGTTCTGGATCCAGTATGTGGTCCAGAGAAGATGGAGGTGGTTCTGGATCCTGTATGTGGTCCAGAGAAGATGGAGGTGGTTCTGGATCCAGTATGTGGTCCAGAGAAGATGGAGGTGGTTCTGGATCCAGTATGTGGTCCAGAGAAGATGGAGGTGGTTCTGGATCCTGGTCTCATGTGGCTTCTTCTCTGCATGATGGAGCTGTAACCTGCATTTGTGGATTTCAGGGTGAACTGTGTTCACAGGTTTCTGGAAGTCTTCCTGAGTCCATCAGTGGTTTCCAGTGGAGAATCGTCTCTGCTTCATCACTGTACAAAGTATAAGGTACAATTGTAGAAAATAACTTCTCCCAAAGCTTGGGGTGGAATTTATTAGTCTTTATTAGTCCTGAAAATGTCATGGAAAATAACTTCAAGAAGAGAGTGGGAACCCTGCTCTGATTACTGGTGCTGCTTTTCAACCAGTCGAGCTAAACAGTTTAGTGTTTCGAATATCTTCCTTCCGTCGACTTCCTTCTCTTTAGTGGGACTCGCTGCCATTTCTCCCCCGGCCTCCATCAGGGTTTCAGGGAGCGAGTGAAATACGCTCCGAGAGCACGATTTCAGCCGAATTTCAGCTCCGAGATCACGATTTCAGCCGAATTTCAGCTCCGAGAGAGCACGATTTCAGCCGAATTTCAGCTCCGAGAGCACGATTTCAGCCGAATTTCAGCTCCGAGATCACAATTTCAGCCGAATTTCAGCTCAGAGAGACGATTTCAGCCGAAATTCAGCTCGCGAGAGAGCACGATTTCAGCCGAATTTCAGCTCTGAGAACACGATTTCAGCCGAATTTCAGCTCCGAGAGCACGATTCCAGCCGAATTTCAGCTCTGAGAGAGCACGATTTCAGCCGAATTTCAGCTCCGAGAACACGATTTCAGCCGAATTTCAGCTCCGAGAGAGCACGATTTCAGCCGAATTTCAGCTCCGAGAGAGCACGATTTCAGCCGAATTTCAGCTCTGAGAGAGCACGATTTCAGCCGAATTTCAGCTCTGAGAGAGCACGATTTCAGCCGAATTTCAGCTCCGAGAGAGCACGATTTCAGCCGAATTTCAGCTCCGAGAGAGCACGATTTCAGCCGAATTTCAGCTCCGAGAAACACGATTTCAGCCAAATTGCAGCTCCGAGAGCACGATTTCAGCCGAATTTCAGCTCCGAGAGAGCACAATTTCAGCCGAATTTCAGCTCCGAGAGAGCACGATTTCAGCCGAACACGAACCACCCTGACTTTGGAGGACAGGTTAAAAACTGGACACCTTAGTTCCACCGAAAGGTTATATTCCACGTCTCTGTGGTCATCATCTTCCAACAGGAGGCTGCAGAGCGGGTGTTGTGGAGAAGGCGCCCAGTTTTTTCTTCTTCTTTTTTTTTCCTCTTTATGTCCTGTCCAGCATCATAGCAGCAGAATGATGATCTGGCTGCTTTATTGTGTTGAACAGTTTTGCTTTACCAAGCGGAGCTTTATGAACATAAGGCTCCACTTGATATCTTGTTTATTCATTTTATTTCTTTAATTAAACATTTGTCTATAACAGCATTCCATATCATACTGCTGGGCCTGACAAGGGAGAAATGAAAGTTAACAGAGGTAATGATAGAAAGTGAAACAGAGAGAAAGGAGTAAAGGAAGAGAGAGAGAGAGAGAGAGGAGAGAAAACATGGATCCACTTCCACAGTTCACTGGTACATCTGTACAGCGATCCCTAAACAACATTCCAAGGTCTCTGTCGGAAAACAAAACCAACAATCCCCTACAGGAGAACCTGCAGGTGGCTTAAATATCCTCAGATCATACAAACACACGCAGAACTACGCAGAGAAGAGGTACAACCTAGTTATCACAATGGGAAGCAGTGTCACAGTGTCAACATGCATAATAAAGGGTCTCCATGGTGATACAGTCATGCAGATGCAGCCTCGTCTCTGCAAGAAGGAGGAAGCCCGCACAGCCCGAGACCCGGGCCCCCAGCAGCCACCCAGAGGCCCAGATCCGAGCTGCCCCCCCTAAAGAATGGACATGCATCCCCAAGAGGGTGGCAGAAGGCGGCCCCAGCCGGAGCCCCCCACGGTCTGGGGGTCCAGGGCCCAGCCGACCAAGACCAGCAGCTGCCGACCCCACCGGGCGCTGGCCGCCCCCGGGGCAGGGACAGTGCCGGGCCCAGGGCCCAAGCGCCCAGGAGCAGCCCCTCCCCATCTGACCCAGGCGGCTCAACCGAAACCCAGGAGGACTGGACCCCCCAGACAATACCCCCCCCAGCACAGGCGAGCCCCTACCCCGACATCCCTGCCCCACACACCTGACACCAGGGCACCACCACTGCTACCACCCCCCTACACCATTACCACACCCACATGCACTCCCCCCCACACATGCACCAACCCAACCCCCTCCAACCTTACTGTGGCAGTTGACAGTCCTGTCACTATGCCTCCGAGTGTTCATGTTCCCTGGCTACTTGGCCAAGGGAATGTCCCTTTGGCTGACTGGTTAGCACGCATGACTCTCACCCGGGAGTCTGTGGTTCAAATCACGCCCGGGCCCTCCTTCGTCCTGCCACATTACCTAAACACACTAACTCCTCCCTCCACCCTACACATACGCCCCCACCTCCCTGTACCCCCAATACCCCATGCACCCCCACACACACATGCCCAGCCCCACCCTTCCCTCTGACCTGACACACTCCCACCCTTCTTTCTTCAGCCCCTCACGACCATCCCTACCGGACACTCGCAAGCATACACCTCCTTCCCCCTCCTTCAGGTGTCCAGTTTTACATGGTGATGCAAAAATCCAGGCCGATCGCTGGCGTTTTTTCATGGGAAACCAGTAAAAACTGGTCATCGATTAAAGCAGTCAGAAATGCAAAAAGTGTTCGGCGTCATTGTAATTAACCCTATAAAGACCAGTCACTATTTTATTTCTATGGACTTCCAAAGCTTTCTGACCGTTATGGGCAGTTACGAGCATACGCGAGTGACGTATGCATACATTACAAAAATCATCCATGTCGTCTGGGGGGTCCGGTCCTCCTGGGTTTCAGTTGGGCCGCCCGGGTCGGGGGGGGTGGCTGCTCCTGGGCGCTTGGGCCCTGGGCCCGGCGCTGTCTCTGCTCCAGGGGGCGCCCGGTGGGGTCGGCAGCTGCTGTTCTGGGTCCGCTGGGGCCTGGGCCCCCAGACTGCGGGGGGCTCCGGCTGGGGCCGCCTTTTGCCGCCCTTCGGGGGGATGCATGTCCGCTCTTTGGGGGGGGGGGGAGGGGGGAGTAGCTGGAATCTGGGCCTCTGGGTGGCTGCTGGGGGCCTGGGTCGTGAGCCTTGCGGGCTTCCTCCTCCTTGCAGAGACGAGGCTGCATCTGCATGACTGTATCACCACGGAGCACCCTTTATTATGCATGTTGACACTGTGACACTGCTTCCCATTGCGCTGACTAGGTTGTACCTCTTCTCTGCGTAGTTCTGCGTGTGTTTGTATGATCTGAGGATATTTAAGCCACCTGCAGGTCCTCCTGTAGGGGATTGCTTGTTTTGTTTTCCAACAGAGACCTTGGTTGTTTAGGGATCGCTGTACAGATGTACCAGTGAACTGTGTAAGTGGATTCATGTTTTTTCTCTCTCTCTCTCTCTCTCTTCCTTACTCCTTTCTCTCTGTTTCACTTTCTATCATTACCTCTGTTAACTTTCATTTCTCCCTTGTCAGGCCCAGCAGTATGATATGGAATGGTGTAATAGACAAATGTTTAAATAAAGAAATAAAATGAATAAACATGATATCAAGTGGAGCCTTATGTTCATAAAGCTCCGCTTGGTAAAGCAAAACTGTTCAACACAATAAAGCAATCAGATTTCCATTCTGCTTGCTTCGATGCTGGACAGGACAAGTAGAAAAAAAAAAATCATCCATTACAGTAGTCACTGAATTTTCCCACAATCCAATGCAGTTGACAGTAGTGTAATGAACACATTTTACAGTATTTTACAGCTGAAAATACAGTAAAATACTGCCCAGATTACAGAAATCTGTTACAGCTTTTGCTAGTCTAATGCCAGCTCAACTGTCGATGAAGTTTCTGGATGCACCAGAAAAATGTCTGATTATGTGACTCACAAACTAAGACAGAACGTTACGATAACTGAATAACGAGGATTTTATTGCCTGGGATTTGGATTTTTATAGTTGATGAGACTGAAGAAGGATCCTCCTTCAAACCCTTCCTTCTGCTTTCATATTGAGATGAATCAGGACACAGCTCTGTGTGTGCTGATGTATCAGAACCAGCCAACGGTGTACTAAGATTAACAACAACCTCGGCCTTTAAAACTCGATGCTTTTGGGCCAAACCGTCGTGGGACTTTCTTCCTGTGGGGAACCAGAGAATGAGAAGCTCCCTCAAGAACTTCAAGGGCTCCTTTTCTGTTTGCGTTCACGCCCACGGCAGCATTCACATAACTGAAGTCATATAACAGCCCGGTGGAGGCGGATACTTGAGTCAAAATCATTTTCTCTTTAATACCTAGGCTCAGTCAAGCCTGGCTTTCCCTTTTTCTTTGGCGTCTGTTTCAATACATTTTTGTTTTCAAATGGTCTGTAAGTTGTTTCATCCAGCCCCCATTGCTACCCATCATTCCTCTTGAACTTATCGGGCTTTTGTCTTCTTGTGTTTTCTGCCTTCAACTCAGTAAAACTACAGAAAAAAACACCTTCTACCATCTGAAAACCCCAAAACATTCACTAAAAAGCTCACTAATCTTTTGATTCTCACTTCTTGAGTCTGAAAATGTGGTGTAAAGGTGATGTAAGGAGATGTAAAAGGAACTCAATCCAAGTCTTCCTCTGTTTTCTAACTTTAGCACGGAGGTCGCTTGTCTACCCTCTGGATACAAGCCAAAGGCACATTTCCTTAATTAGCATCCCTGTTGTTGGCACAAATCATAACACACATATATTTCACCTCTCCTCCTTCAGACATGGGTTGATAAGATATTTAATATGAACTTAAATAAAAAGAAAAGACAACCAGTGTTTGTTGTGACAATAGCCAGGTGTCATTTGTCATTTAGGATCTCCATTTAGGAGCCGTTTATAAAAAATGACTGAAAATGGTGAAAAATTAGATTTTTTTAAAAATTACAATATGCAAATAAGTTTGCCCCCTTTTCTGCTTTAGCTAGTTTTACCCATTTTGAGATGACTTTATCAACCAGTTAAGATTAAAACAGTGTGACTGGAGTCCAGTGAACTCATGGTCATGTTGCAGAAAGCAGGTGGAGATAATGTGATCTTTGTGACATGGTTCATTATCCTGCTGGAAGCAGCATCAGAGGATGCTACACTGTGGTCATAAAGGGATGGACATGGTCAGCAACAACACTCAGGTAGGCTGTGGTGGTTAAACTGCCACGTTGGTACTAAGGGGCCCAAAGTGGGCCAAGATATCCTCCCCCACACCATCACACCAGCAGCAGCCTGATGGATCCATGTTCATAATGTTTCCAGCAGATTCTGAGCCTACATCTGAATGTGGAGCTGAAATGGAGACTCATCAGACCAGCAACGTTTCTCCATCTTCTGTTGTCCAATTCTGGTGAGTCTGTGTGAATCGTAGCCTCAGTTTCCTGTTCTTAGCAATGTCTTACACGCAGGACAGCACTATATGCCACCAAGTATCACCGGGCCGAACAGGACTTAAATCTAACGCACAGTTGAAATGTAGGTGGTAGCTTGTGCCAAAATAAGGAGGACACAGGGTCATCCCCGCCATGGAGGGGCTTCCTGTCTGATATGCTTTCTCTTGGAGAAATTCCATTAAATTCGGATTTTTAACACAGTTAGGGTGTTAACCCTTGTTGGCAGTGGATGATGAAGATTTGATGTGTGGGCCTTGGGCATCATCACAGACATCATAAATGAGGAGGAATAAGGTGACTGAGAATATGAAAAATTAGAATTTGGGCATATCTTCAAGAGAAAACGCTAAATTTCAAAAGAAGGTGCTTCACAGGGGTGAACTGGAGATGCACACAAACACTGTTTTGGTACATTCTCTAAGCCTCACAGTTGGAATTTTAAAAATCACAGATCAGAAGGAAAGTTGTGGCTGCTGATTCATTTATGATGAAAGACTTTTTCTCCGCCCTAACTTCAAAATAAAAACGCATGCTAGAGTAAAAACCTCACAAATATAAGTCATAACAGCACAAAACAGCATGGTGTAGTGCTGTGAAAAATGTATGTTGTGTAAACAAAATAAAGATTTAGCACAAAGATACTGTGCCTAAACAGATCAGAAATGAAAGATAGCAGGTGTGAGTTTTTGGTCCCACTTGTGAAGATGGTCTCATATTCTCATATTAGGAGTAATCAGTTCATGAATGCCTCATCTGTGAACAGTCCATAACTAAAGCCCATTACACTGTCAAGTCCTGGATTTGCTGCCTAAATCCGATTTTTTAAATATATCATTACACGTATTTTAAAATGTGACACATTTCAGATTTCTTGCGATTACACTATCCTATCATTTGAAACAGCGCACGCGTACCTGTAGTGTTTACAAAACTGGAGGCTACCCGTATCCAGCGCTACTGTCCAAAATGGAAATGGAAGATCCTGATATAGGTTTGATGCTAGTGCTGCGTTAAATGAGGAGCTCAACAAACTTTGCCGGGATTTGTAGGCAGAGAAGGAGGCAAATGGCCATCACTGCATCCTGTGCACACGCTGCAATTATTGCATCCTCGTCGGTCCAGAGGAATGTGCGGGCGCAAGACAGGTCTCAGGACTGGCGGGAGAATGTTGTGGCTGGTTTCGATGAAGATCAGTGGGTCAGCAACTTCAGGATGAGCAACCAAACTTTCGACATGCTTTGCACCAGTTTGTCCCCGTTCCTCTCCTACCAGGTTACCACGTTTTTTCCGGCCATTTCACTGCAAATGCGTGTCGGTGGTGCTCTCTGGTGGCTCGCAGTAGGTGCCACCAGAGAGCACCGTTTTGGCATAAGCAGCACATCGGTGTGTGTGATCGTCAACAACTCACCAAGTCTTGCGAGACAAGCTGTGGTATCGATACATACACCTTCCCTGAGCTGATGAGCTACAGGGTGTCCTACAAGGTTTCAAAACCCACTGGGGGTTCCCTCAGTGTGCTGGAGCAATTGACGGGAGCCACATTCCCATCGTCGCTCCATCTGAGGAGCACACTGATTACTTCAATCAAAAGTGCTCTTGCAAGCTGTTGTCGACCACAGATTTAGGTAAGGACGATTATGATGCATTTAAAGCAGAACTCAGTAACTTCAGCTCGGGGCTCCCCCTAGTGGCGTCCTTTCACTGTCGTAAAGTTCAACCCCCCCTGCACCCCCACAGCACACAGACGGCTTCTCTACCTGTCTTTCCTCTATTTTGATCCCTGGATATATTTCTAAGCGTTTACTAGCTTGTTGATGCTACGTTGCTGCGTTGGTAGCAGCACCACGTCTCCCTCTGCTCAAAGCAAAGACCTGTATCTTCTGAAACGGGACGTTTTACCCGCGATTTGCGGGTAAATATGCCGTGGATTATATTTTTCTCTGGTGTTGGCGGGTAGCAGGTAAGAATACGAACTTTTATTTACTTTTTGCGGACGTGACAAGTGATTATTGAGCCTGAAGCAGTGATGCTTCACCCGGCGCCCAGGCAGCGCAAGCTACGTGAATCACTCTGGTCCAGCAAAGAGTTGGTTATGAGAGCCAGGAGCCGTGTTTAGGTGGTGGAAGCTAAAGAAATGTTTTCTTCCAATAAGCGCTGGTAGTCTGGTTCAAATCAGAGCTGGAAGCAGCTCAGTAGATAGGGGACCTGAGTACCGTACAGCGGTTTCTGTTGTCGCAAGTTCTGCTCGGGTCGGCGCAGGCAAAGTTGTATAGAGCTGCTCGCAGGCCAGAGGCCCCGGTGGGAGGGGGGGAAACATTGAATCACTCCGTAAACACTTTGTTTAGCCCCACGGGGATTCCAAAAAGCATTTATTGAGGTAAAACAGTTACTGAGTTCCCCTTTAAGTAGCCTAATTATACATCATGCTGATATATGCAAGCCTACTGTCATCACCTGATAGGCTAAACAGTCTGCAGAAGGGATACCGACTTCTAAAGCTAATATTCCATTTGAATTAGGCTAATAACCAACTGACTGCCTCAAATTGATGATGTTGTAAAGTTCAAGCAAGATGAGATAATATTTCCATGATCTGTCTGTTATGCCTAGTTTATACATTTTATTTTGCGTTTAAAACATTGCATTTCAAGATCCAATCTGCCTGTTTACACTGCGGTCGCATTGTCACATATCCGATTGATATCCGATTTTTTTCCACATATGAATGAGGCCTGTATCCGATCTCAACAGATCTGAATGCATGCGTCTTTTTTTCCTGTTTACATTGTCAAAAAGCAGATCTGAGTCACATAAAAGCAAAAGTTGGAACTGGGTCACATTTTAACTGACAGTGTAAATGAGGCTAAATAGAGTAAACCTTTGTTACTGTATGTTCAGGCTGGTCTCGATGGTGGTATTTGGAGAGCTCGATGTTTTCTCAGGTGGTACACACTGTAAAAAGTTTGAGAACCACTGTTGTATATCATTTCAATACACCAGTTAATGCAAAACAGTGACGTCAAACTACAGATTTTTCATCTTTTAGCAAAATGGCCATTCAGCTCAGTGTGTGTGTGTTACTGTACTTGCCACATTGTGAGGACTATTTTGCGTGTTTAACCAACAAAGTGAGGGTATTTTTGGCTGGTCCTCATTAAAAAAGCCTAAGAAAACATCTTTTTAAGGGTCAAGATATGGTTTTAGAGTTTAGGTTACATTTAGGTTTTGGTTAGGGTTAGTGCAAGGGTTAGGTTTGGGAAATCAGTTGTAATAATTACGGTTTGGGAATGCGTTAAAGGTCAGAGGTAATCCTTAGGTACTGTTTAAAGACACACAACGGAACTTTCTGCAGTTTTCTCAGTGACGCGCCCCCTATCGGCGGCTAAACTAGCATCCATCTTGTTCGTACCTGTACTGTAAGCTCACTCCAGCCAGTAAAAGACAGTCTTATCTTGACTCTTGTTCTGTCCCTTCCTCCGTTTCTTTTCCTCTCTTCCTCCGATGATGTTTCCTTGCGTTTCTTTACCGAATTCGACATGATGCGCACTCAAAACACCCGCGATGTTGATACCTGGCTTACATCCGGTTGCTAGTGAGTGACCAATAGTTGGATGCAACGTCACGGTCGCGTCCCGGATGGGAATCTTACATAGTGCTGTTTCTGAGCCCCGGGACGCCTCTGGGCACTGACAGCTCGAAAATGCGCTTAATGAATGTTGGTGTGACATCAAAACGAGTCAGAAACGCAGATTTTTAAGGTCTAAAAGTTACGTTGTGTGTCTTTTAACACCATTAGTGATACTGTCACACTGTAAAAAAATAAAAATAAAAAAAACTTAAAAAAACGGTAATATTCCGGCAGCTGGGGCGCCAGAAAAATACTGTAAAATTACAGATAAAAACTTTCTCATAAAAATACAGTTTATAACTTTGCTTTTGCATAAAGTCTTTGTTTTATTTTGGCATTTTAATGTTTAATGAAGGATGTTTAGATGTATAATAACGAGAAAATCATCTAGACATACGGTAAAAACTGTTAAATACAGAAAATCAGGGTTAACATGACTGTTGCCAACTTTTGGGGAGAGAAGTCACCATTGGCTGGTCCAAAAGTTGCCAGAAGTCATCAGATGACATCACAGCAATGTACAATCAATGTTGGACATGTGCAGTACCATATCATGGCATCCAACTTGTTCGTTAGACAAGCTTCGTTACTAATTTACAAAGGTACTGAAGGGAGACGTATACATTTCAGTCATGGTGCAAAGAAGATCCAGGTGTGCCGCAAGGCATCATGGGAAACAAGCAGCAACTGTTACATTAGGCTATAATGGACGATTTACGATTACTAACATATTTATACGATGCAGCAAAGATAAAATAAAATAATGCCATAGGAAAGCCTAAATGCAGCTTAAAATGCTCAGACCAAGTTGAACCAACTTAGAAATGTTTCTTTAGTTGGTCACATCTAATAAAATTTACTTGAGTGAACTAAAAAAAATTTAACTGAATAAAATTATTTTTTAATTCAACCCAACTTATTTTTATTTAGTCAATTCAAATTGAAAATTTCTAGTTGGGTCAAGTTATATAAAATCGTTTCATTACAATGACGCTGTGATTTTGAACAATTTACTTTGCTGCATTATTCTTTGCTTTTAATACAAATTTACATAGGTGAAGTTTGCTCCAGAGTAAATCCAGAGTCTGTGATAGAACAGCACAACAATTTATAATGGGGGATTATCACGCTTCCGTGTTCCGAACTTCCGGTGAAAAGTTAGAGGATTGGAGTTAATGGGAGAAGGGGGGGGGGGGGGGGGGGGGGGGGGGGGGGGGGGGGGGGGGGGGGTTCACAGAAAAAATCTGTGATGTTACAGTTTGTTTTAACAGTGCACTCCTGTGTCTACGGCTCTCCCAATTTTCTCAACAAAGACTGCGATAGTTTTCACTTTTTTCATCGATAAAGTCAGCGATGTAAGAAATAATATTTCTCCTACATCCTCTTAAAGGTTTTTCCCCACCCAGCTCAGTCTGTAATTTTGGAAAATTTTTTCTCCCGTTTCTTTTTCCGATTTGTTCAAATTAGTCGTATCATTGAAATCATCTACCTTCGCCCTCGACATGTTACCCACGACCCTGTTCAAAGATGTTCTCCTGTCTGTTAGTCCCTGTGTCCTCACCATAATTAATTCCTCCCTGGCGTCTGGTCAAGTACCTGTCTACTTTAAGAATGCTGTCATTCACCCTCTTTTAAAAAAGACAAGCTTGATCGCTCCCGTTTTAGCCGCTACAGACCTATTTCCAAAATGCCCTTCATTGCTAAGTTTTTACAAAAAGTAGTGGCCAAGCAACTTACAGCAGTCCTTGAAGAACATAATGTTCTTGACAAATTCCAGTCTGGTTTCCGCAGGGGCCCCCCAACTGAAACTGCCCTTCTGAGAGTTTTTAATGGCATCCTCATGCGGAGTGACGTGGGAGAGTGCTCTGTGTTATTGCTACCAGATTTGAGTTCATCTTTTGACCATCTCATCATGTTTGAAAGGTTGCAACACTGGGTCGGTGGATCTGGTTTGGCTTTGGAATGGTTTTCCTCCGATTTATCTGGGCGATCAATATCTTGTGGCTGCTGAAAATTTCAGATCTTCCTCCGCATCCCTTGCCTATGGTGTGCCGCAGGGGTCGGTTTTGGTGCCTTTACTATACTCCACTATAGCACATTTTAAGTTCTTTTAATGACGTCTCTTATCAGATGATATTCAGCTTTATATTTCTTTTAAGCCCCACGATGTTTTTAAACTTCAAACCTTAAGGCAGGTACACACTACAGAAAAATCAGCCCAATTTATGTCCCGATCTCCCCATTACAATCAAAGCCAGCAAAGGTCCGATTGTCAGATGTTTGCAAAAAAACATCGGGGGGCGTTCAGACTATGGACAGGGGACTCTGTTAAGTCATGGTGGAAAACTCCTGCACCTAGACAATGCCTGCAGGTGGCTTCAATTATCTAATCGGCAAAGTGGAGGAGCTTGGACACGGCCGTCTGTGGACTCTGGCATCTTCTGGGGGTTTCCTTGTCCCTGGGATATACAAGACTAAGCGTTGAAGCCCCACCCAAAAGGAGCGGGTAACCCGTTACGTTTTGTGTTTTACTGGTCTGTTACTCCGACCAGAATAGTATTTTTTTAGCTTGAACTGGCGCCAGGAGCCCCAACTCCGATAGCAGGAGGGAGCTGGACTATTAACAAGAACTTCCCTTTTATGAATAATTGCCCCCTTGTGACATCCATTCCTTGGTGTTGAAGTGTTTGACCTTTGGTGATTTTATGTTTTGATTTTGGGATTGTGCATGTTTGGGGTTGGAGTAGTCTAAGGGGTGGGATAGTGTTCAGAGGGAACTAAGTTTTCGCTCCCCCTAGTGGTGGTCCTAACCTTGTTGCTTGGCTCCTGGGTATTAATCCTTTTAATAAAGCCTTTTAAAACCTTTACGCCTACGTGCTGTCTTTTGCTCGGGAGGATCTGGTGACTGGTCCGGGAATAACCGCGACACACAAACATTTTGGAGATGGGAAACTGGCGGCACCGCTGGTAAGATGATGAGCTGAAGCCATGATCATGCATTTAACCATCATATCAGACTGGAGACCATCGTAAACCCCCGTCTGTTCCTGGATTGAGCTGTACGATCCATCAGCCTCATTTTAGAGAGCTACTGTACAGCTTCACTTACAGCGATGGCACTTATTGGTAGGTTACCTGTAACAAGGTGTGGAGGCTGATTGTAATTACTGAGGAAACGGTGACACTCGTACATAATGCTTCACAACGGACGCGCTGCACTGCTGGAAGATCATGGAAAGAAGAGGATAAAGATGGAGAGAGTTTTTAGAAACCACCAATATTCCTTACATGATTACTGACTGATGCCGATAGATTCCCCTGAGCAACCTTCCCAAACTGGGGATTCTTAGATCATTTCAGAGGGTCACCAGACGATTGTAATCGCTGTAAACTAAATACATTTAGAATTTTTAGGGTTGTCAAAATAAATCTGTTAATGCAGGAGATTAATCTGTAGGAATATAAACGCATTCATTTTCTAATAAATAAATTAGAGCCTAACTCATAATAAAAATTGCAATTTAGCAATATCTTACAAAACTTCTCATATCTTGGTCAGCTAAGTTGTTTTTTTATCATGTTTTCTTACAGTTGTGTACATATTTATGATTATTGTTGCACTTTTACTATTTATGTTATTGTTATGTTAGATAGATGTTATATTGTAAAAAAAAAAACAACAGAGTATTACAAACATTGAATTTCCCTCCTGGGATTAATAAAGTATTTTTCATTTTATTAAATTTTATTTTATTTATAATCCACCAAACCCCCCCGTTATCCCCCTAATTCATGAAGATTCTGACAGTTTTCCAGCCTCACATGTAGATGCTGCAGGATGATCTGAAATGTCGCACAATAAAGAGCTCAGCCGTTGAATCCCAGTGTGCATTTGTTGACCACAACAAGCCGTTGTGTTCATTCACCGCTGCAGCAACGTGCCGTCACTTCTGTTTATCTGCGATTCCACTGTGACGTCCAAATATAACGTTCTTTCGAGCCCCCACCACCAACAAGCTCCTCCACTTCATTCTCCATGAAACTGCGTTTTCTCTTCGTCTCAGTCGTCATGATCAAGTTTAAATGCATCAGCTGCTTATTTATATGCAAAAATATCCATGAGGTGCTTTTGCATTGACCCGTAATGGTAGAAAGTGGGCGTGTAGCGGGGGGGGGGGGGGGATATGAGCCAAATTCACCTGTGCAAACTTCCAGGGAGAGTGTGATTTATAAAGGGGAAACTGCTTGGATTTTTGCGTACGCACGTTTTTTTTTAAATCTGAATATTTTTCAGCGTAAGCAAACTTGCTCTCCAAGATATCTAATATTTGTGGCAATTTTTATTCACCTCCAACTCACCGTCATGCAGCCACATTCTCATTACTCTCTGACTTTTTCCACAAAGTAAGAGGCTGAAGAGTCCGCTACGTTTGTTTATGCTACAGTCTCGTCACTGAAGTCTCGTGACGAAGGCTCTTTGATATCGGGAGATTTGGGGTGTTGACAGTGAAGGAGCCGATTTCTCTGCTGGCCAATCAGTTCGTGTGGGGTGTTCTCCGTCGTGTTCACCCCACACTTTATGATCAGAAGAGGCAAATCTTGTGTGATTTGTCTTTTGTGTGTGTGGTCTCTGCATCTATGAAGGTCTCAGGAATCCTGTAGTGTGGACCTAGCTTAACTCAGGTGTTTAGAGTGTGTCAAGAGCTGGATGGCTGAAAACTTTCTGCAACTTAGTGATAAAAAACCAGAAATCCTCGTCTTTGCCCCGGATGGTTTTCACTCAGTGAGAGTCCAGGCTCTTGGCCCGCTTGCATCATATGTAAAACCCTCCATCAAGAACCTGAGAGTAACCGTGGACTCAGCACTGACATTAGACAACCAAGTTATTGGTTAGTTCTTGTTTTTATTAGTTAACGAATATTGCTAAACTAAGCCCTACTGTGTCACGCTCTGAGTTAGAAAAGATCATTCATGCTTTTATATCCTCACGTTTAGACTATTGTAATGCCATTTTCACCCGTCTCAATAAGGAATCTCGGGAACGTCTTCAAGCTGTACAGAATGCTGCTGCAAGGCTCTGACCCAAACCTTCAAAATATCACATGCTACATCGTTATTAGCTGCCTATCCACCACAGAATTCACTACAAAATTCTGGTTTTAACTTACAGAAGTCTGCATGGTCAAGCCCCAGTTCACTTGAATGAACTTTTGGAATCACATGTCCCACTGAGGTCATGTCATCAGGATCTGCTATTGTGCAGCGTACACGCTTAAAGTTGTACTTCCATGGTGATTTCATGAATATTTCTGTGTTCTCCATTATTATTGAATGCATTCTGCATCGTTTCTGTTTAAAAAACCTTCTGGTATCTTTGTATCCAGCTGTATTTGTATACTAGAAGAGAGGCTTGTGGTCCAACAGCAGCTTTTCCGGGTCCTTCTCATGATTTTCCGTCTGATTGGCTGCCTCCCATCAGTGTATGAAGGAAGCTCCGCCCTCCGCTCTTATTTAGGAAATAGAGCCGACAAACAAGTTTGTTCCGCCATGCTAACAAACAGTTGGCTAATTAGCTTCTCAACTCCGAAGCTACAGTCGTGCCGTCTTTACTTCTAGTGTGTAGTGGAGGGTTACCTGCCTTCCAATGGCCAGATAGAAACCCCACGTGGGATACGCTATTTGCAATGTGATAGAGGTGCGAGGCTGTTCCCGATTCGCTCTTTTCTTCGTATTGTTTCTCTGATGAGAAAGCACAGCCGACTGGGGGAACAGCAACGCTAGCAAGTCAGCATGTGTAAGTAAACAAGGGGAAATCCTCCGTATTTCAGAAGGAGCAAGTTAAACAGGTTTTCAGTGGAAGGGGGCCTTTAAAAACCGAACGTGACAGAGCGTTTGCAGCTGTGGCTCCACACGGATTCCCCCCCGGGGGGGGGGGGGGGGGTTGGGGGGGGGGTGGGGGGTTTTGGGGGGTGGGGGGGTTGGTGTTTGGTGTGGGTTGGGGGCTTAAAAACCGAACGTGACAGAGCGTTTGCAGCTGTGGCTCCCACACTCTGGTATTCCCCTCCTCCTTAGCTGAGACCTGTGGGCTGGAGATCTTATAAGAAGCAACTTAAAATGTATTTTTTCAAACTTGCTATTTGCTAATTGTCTTTTTGCTTTTTGCTTGTCCATTCCGCTGTTTTTGTCTGTAATATCCTACTGTAAAGCACTTTGTGATTTTATCTTGAAAGTTGCTGTATTACTTACTCACATTATGCCAATGACTGTCCTCACAAAGATAGAGGTACAAACATGTTTGTGTGTTTGCAATGTGTGTATTAATTACAGACACACTGCAACTACTTAGTTGAAATAAAGGTCAGAAAGTGTTGTACGTGTATAAAGTATTTATTATTTAACTTAGTAAAATGTAAATGGGTTTCATGCTGTCACATATTAGTGATGATAAAACGAGCGACTTCGTCATTGCTCTTCTCTGTGTGAACGGTTTAATAGCACTCACCTGAATCTTTGCAGGCATGATTGTGTGTCACGTCTCTTCAGCAGGAGTCAGAAACCGTCTGAATTCCCTCTCATGTTTGCTATTTTTAGCATTCACATCCACTTTGCCTCTCCTTCACTGTAGCTCTGTTATCTTAAACAGGCTGGCAGGTTCTGACTGTGTCCATACTTGTCTCTCTTCCTGGTTTTAAAGATTACTGAGCTGATCTGCTTCAGTCGTAGACCCCCTGTCTTTAGGTTACCATTAACCCTCATTATCACAGCAAGGGTTAATCCACCGGAGCTTCCTCTCAGGCTCTTTTAAAACTACATCCAGATGGTCGTCAGGATGCTCAGGAACCTTTGCCAGTTCTGTGCCAGCTCTGGGAAGCCTTGTGACGATCCTGCAGAGAACCGCAAGTTTCTACACAACAGTTTGGTCTGAAAGCTGCGACTCCCGAGCTGCAAGTCGCGCTTTGGGCCTTCCACAATAACTCTGACCAAAAATGACAAAGAATCAGCTAATATTTTTAAATACTGGTACTTACACTGTAACATCGCCGGTTTTAGCAGTTTCTTCATTGAATAATTGTATTAAATTTCCACAACATAATTACACTAAAGGTACCGGTTATATACTTTTTAAAAATTTGTTGTCATTAGCTTGGAAATTCGGGTTTTCCCACACAATTTCCCACAAATACCTGCATATTCATTTGTTTATTTGATTATTCAGTTAAGTCCAATTGAATAAAATTCAATGGAAGAATATGTATTTATCCTCTTTTTTTGCAAGTTTTTTTTTTTTAATTTCAAAACCTATAGGTAGATATAAAACTGATTCCTTTAAAATGACAGCAGTTTTTCTACAGTATGTATATAAAAATATGCGTGTGACGTTTTGAAACATAAAGTCAGAAAATGTCCATGTTCGGTGATTAAACTCCTTTCAAATGTTAATATTGAAATATCTGCTTTAATTATGCTGCATGTGAAATAATTACCGAAGTTTGCTGTTACTGGGAAATTTGCTTTGAATATTGGAAAGTTCTAACTGTCGTTTACTGATAAAAGTAGCTATATTTATCTTTTACTTAAAGGTAGAATCTGGAGTTTTTCCCCGTTTCTGTTTGTAACCACTATTCAAACTGAGAGCCCCTCCCCTCGAGGTAATGGTCACATCACTCTTCAGCCCAAGCCTCTCCTTCAAAGCTCGGTAGTGGGTGAAAGCCAAACCAATGTTGACTCTGGTTTTTTAATGGTGCTCTTTTCACCCCCAAATACTTCCCTTTTCTTCGCTGCATCCGCCACTTTTATTGAGAATTTGAGTGAATCTGGTGTCGGCTCCGCTCGACGTTTAAATAAAGAAAAAAATGTTCGCTCCAATCGATGCGTTTGTCCCCACAGAGCGTTACATGCTCAGCTGTCATTGGCTGGAGACAGCATGTTAATCTCCACCCAGAAACGTCCCGAACACACAGAAACAAAGAGAAAAAGCGAAATACAGTCTGGGGAGGGGGTGTTGCAAACAAAGTCACCGCCACATTAGAGTAGAGGCCCAAAGGTGCAGATTGAGTCGGATTTCACTCACACAAGTCTAGCATTTACAGTATTTTCAGGGGGAAAATCCGGATTCTGCCTTTAAACTTTATTTACACAGGGAAGTCTGATTGAGACAGAGTGTCTTTGCAAGGGACACCTGTTTAACATACATGTCTTTATGGAGATGAAATTGTGGACATTCTGTGCTAACAATGACCGCCACAGAGCAGCATTTGTAAAAAGCTTTTTATTGTGGTAATATTTTCCAGCTATCTTACATAATTAGTTCAGTAATTCATTTATTTAGCCAATTCATTAAAACGTGTGGAATTTATATCACATATTTTACAAGAACAGATGAAATGACTCAACTTCATTGAGTTCAGGTCTGAAAATGATGTCTCTTCACGGGGAACCATCACTGGCCACGTTTCCATGGAGACTTTTTCCCCTTCGGATTGAAATCATTCTGATTGAGGATTTCAGGGCAGCTGTTTCCATGGGAACTTATTCATTCGGATCTGGCGTGTACATGCGCCAATATTCATTCAGAATAATCCTGCCTGACATGCGCAGAATGATGTAAATCACGTTATTTATTAAAGACGGAGGTCATCAAACAGCTGATCGTCACAGTCGTGGTTTCTGCAGGACGTTAATGAAGCAGCAGCTGATCCTCATGAGCTCCTACTGGAAACAACCAAGAGGAAAAGCTTTAGAGACAGAGTTTGAGTTAAAAACAAACTTTCTCGCTGTCCAGGGAATTACGTCGTTCACAGCCATCTGTCAAAGTGAGGAAACGTCACTTGTTTCACGTTGACGTCTCGTCGAAGCATCGCTGTAAGAGCGCAACCTCACAACTTTCCGATTCAGCGTTTTCTTGATACCACGTTCGGTTTGGGGAAAGGAATATTCTACCCCCGTGAAACCGAAAGAAAATTCATTCGGTTCGGCGCTTTTCATTCAGAAAGAGGCGTTTACATGGATCATTTTAATTCCGAAAGAGCTTTTAAACCGAATGCAATCGGTATATTTGGGTCCATGTAAACGCAGCTACTGTCCCAATTCTGCTGTTTTCCCACACTTGCAACCCTTCGTGTGGCCCTCTGCCGCCTGCACGCTTCGTACCGGGCCGCGGGGTTTAGCGTGGATACTGGGACAGGGCCAAAGAGGGCCAGCAACCAACACGTCTGCAGCTGCATCAGACAAACCACCGGACATCCACCTCATCACCTGTAAAGCAGGAAAACCTGTTCCACAAGGTTTGTCCAAACCCTCCGTGATACTTCCACCACAGCAGATTACATGAAATGTCACAAAGAGCTTCACGATTACAGCTAAAAACACACAACACACCTATTTAAAAGCAGCAGCTGCAGGGGGAGAAGGGAAGTGCAATCCTAAAAGAATGAGGGGGGGGTGAAGGTCCCCAAAACAGTGGATTAAAGCTCTTGGATGTGGTGACCTGAACAACGCAGAGAGCAATCTGTGCGGAGTGTGTGTGTGTGTGTGTGACACACAGATTATGTGCATTAGAAACTGCTCTGTTTCTCTGTGTACCCCCCATGTGGATGTGTGTGTCGCCGTGCTGCAGGTGGATTGTTAATCCTAATCCACTCGTGAACGTTCGTGCTGAGGCCATTAGTGCCCATTTTCTGTGTGTGCGCGTAAGTACGGAGCAAACACATGCCCATGCTGAGCAGAGTTCGTCTGCTCACGAATGACACACATGCATGCACGTTCGTGCACGACCGCGTATCCGGGAGTGCAATCTGAGAGTGACTGGAGGGTTAGAGGGCCATTAAACAGTGCATTAGCCCAGACTGCAGACAGACAGGGGAGAAGGGATGGGGGGGGGGGGGGGGGGGGGAATGCGATGGTTTGAGGATTTCAGGGGGATAGGGACAATGAGGGTGAGGATTTAGCAGTGAGGGTGAGGGGGATTGAGTGCATTAGTGAGTGCATGTGTGTGTGTTAGTGTGTATTGAAGGGATGAGGGGATCTGACCCATAAAAAGCAGACAGACACACCCTGCATGAGAGTCGGCCGTCCCACCTCCACTTTTTATGCTGTTCAAAAAACAGGCAAATTAAGAGGCTTTTCTGGTTCACAGGCTTTCTGTCTTCCACTTTAAAAAAGAATCTTATTCAAACACATTTTCCATCGATGCAAATCCTCCTTCATCCTCCAGCATGTTTGGGAAGTAGTTCAGTTCAGACCTGATCCAGGGGCTGGAGGTGGATCTGGGCTCCACCTCCAGCCCCCGCTACCTGATAAACCACGTACACATCTTCAGCCTGTGTAAAAGCTACAGCGTGTAACACAAACATCGCACCTCACAGGAAATTTCAGCATGATTTACTCACCGTTGAATTCAACCATCGGTTATCTTGCTAGCTAGCGCTTTGTTACGTCTTGTGGTTAGAGATGGAAATCGAGACCTGGTTCTTTACAAGTTCGATTCCATGGAATCGTTCATCTGCCCGCTTCATGATTCCTCTTATCGGTTCCATAAACGTCGGACGCATTTGCGTGATGACGTCACGAACACGTCTCCAACATGGCGTCACAGCGAATTTTGGTTTTGCTCCAAAGTTTGGTTGTATTTCATGA
The DNA here is from genome assembly GCA_023101725.1 of Atherinomorus stipes. Classification (NCBI taxonomy): domain Eukaryota; kingdom Metazoa; phylum Chordata; class Actinopteri; order Atheriniformes; family Atherinidae; genus Atherinomorus; species Atherinomorus stipes. The sequence continues at coordinate 28,606 of JALJCO010009435.1, forward strand.
AAAAATACGATATAAGCGCAAGTTACACGTATGGAACGATGATGACATCAGAGGGAGGAAACACCTCCAACATTTGGCCTCACAGCAGTTAGTTTGTCAGAATATAAAGCCTGTCGTACGTTGCTAAGCAACGGCGCTCGGTGGGGGGGGGGGGGGGGGGCCTCAGCACGTCTTCCGTCTGCAACGTAGCAGGTAGCGTAAAAATCCTGTTGACTGTAATGATGTTAGAGATTATTCATAAAGTATTGTGATGTCATATTAACCTTTAGTCTTTAGTTTATTTTGAACATGTTGAAAAGGAAAGCAGCAGTGTACTGCTGTGTACTGCTGTGTACTGCTGTGTACTGCTGTGTACTGCTGTCTACTGCTGTGTACTGCTGTGTACTGCTTGTTTACTGCTGTCTACTGCTGCTACTGCTGCTGTGTACTGCTGTCTACTGCTGTCTACTGCTGTGTACTGCTGTGTACTGCTGTCTACTGCTGTGTACTGCTGTCTACTGCTGTGTACTGCTGTGTACTGCTATGTACTGCTGTGTACTGCTGTCTACTGCTGTGTACTGCTGTCTACTGCTGTGTACTGCTGTCTACTGCTGTGTACTGCTGTCTACTGCTATGTACTGCTGTCAACTGCTATGTACTGCTGTGTACTGCTGTCTACTGCTGTGTACTGCTGTCTACTGCTGTGTACTGCTATGTACTGCTGTGTACTGCTGTCTACTGCTGTGTACTGCTGTCTACTGCTGTGTACTGCTATGTACTGCTGTGTACTGCTTTCTACTGCTGTGTGTACTGCTGTCTACTGCTGTGTACTGCTCTGTACTGCTGTGTACTGCTGTGTACTGCTGTCTACTGCTGTGTACTGCTGTTACTGCTGTCTACTGCTGTGTACTGCTGTCTACTGCTGTGTACTACTGTCTACTGCTGTCTACTGCTGTGTACTGCTGTGTACTGCTGTCTACTGCTGTCTACTGCTGTGTACTGCTGTGTACTGCTGTGTACTGCTGTCTACTGCTGTGTACTGCTGTCTACTGCTGTGTACTGCTGTCTACTGCTGTCTACTGCTGTCTACTGCTGTGTACTGCTGTCTACTGCTGTCTACTGCTGTGTACTGCTGTCTACTGCTGTCTACTGCTGTGTACTGCTGTGTACTGCTGTCTACTACTGTGTACTGCTGTCTACTGCTGTCTACTGCTGTGTACTGCTGTGTACTGCTGTGTACTGCTGTCTACTGCTGTGTACTGCTGTCTACTACTGTGTACTGCTGTCTACTGCTGTCTACTGCTGTGTACTGCTGTGTACTGCTGTGTACTGCTGTCTACTGCTGTGTACTGCTGTCTACTGCTGTCTACTGCTGTGTACTGCTGTCTACTGCTGTGTACTGCTGTCTACTGCTGTGTACTACTGTCTACTGCTGTCTACTGCTGTGTACTGCTGTGTACTGCTGTCTACTGCTGTGTACTGCTGTGTACTGCTGTCTACTGCTGTCTACTGCTGTGTACTGCTGTGTACTGCTGTCTATTGCTGTCTACTGCTGTCTACTACTGTGTACTGCTGTCTACTGCTGTCTACTGCTGTGTACTGCTGTGTACTGCTGTCTACTGCTGTGTACTGCTGTCTACTGCTGTCTACTGCTGTGTACTGCTGTGTACTGCTGTGTACTGCTGTGTACTGCTGTCTACTGCTGTGTACTGCTGTGTACTGCTGTCTACTGCTGTCTACTGCTGTGTACTGCTGTCTACTGCTGTCTACTACTGTATACTGCTGTCTACTGCTGTGTACTGCTGTCTACTGCTGTGTACTGCTGTCTACTACTGTGTACTGCTGTCTACTGCTGTGTACTGCTGTCTACTGCTGTCTACTACTGTGTACTGCTGTCTACTGCTGTGTACTGCTTCTACTGCTGTGTACTGCTGTCTACTGCTGTGTACTGCTGTCTACTGCTGTCTACTGCTGTGTACTACTGTGTACTGCTGTGTACTGCTGTCTATCTGCTGTGTACTGCTGTGTACTGCTGTCTACTGCTGTGTACTGCTGTGTACTGCTGTCTACTACTGTCTACTACTGTCTACTGCTGTGTACTGCTGTGTACTGCTGTCTACTACTGTCTACTACTGTCTACTGCTGTGTACTGCTGTCTACTGCTGTCTACTACTGTCTACTACTGTCTACTGCTGTGTACTGCTGTGTACTGCTGTCTACTGCTGTGTACTGCTGTCTACTGCTGTCTACTGCTGTGTACTGCTGTCTACTGCTGTGTACTGCTGTGTACTGCTGTCTACTGCTGTGTACTGTTGTCTACTGCTGTCAACGACTGTCTACTGCTGTGTACTGCTGTGTACTGCTGTCTACTGCTGTGTACTGCTGTCTACTGCTGTGTACTGCTGTCTACTGCTGTGTACTGCTGTGTACTGCTGTCTACTGCTGTGTACTGCTGTGTACTGTTGTCTACTACTGTCTACTACTGTCTACTGCTGTCTACTGCTGTGTACTACTGTGTACTGCTGTGTACTGCTGTGTACTGCTGTCTACTGCTGTCTACTACTGTCTACTGCTGTGTACTGCTGTCTATATATGTGTACTACTGTGTACTGCTGTGTACTGCTGTGTACTGCTGTGTACTGCTGTGTACTACTGTCTACAGATGTATACTACTGTCTATTGCTGTGTACTACTGTCTACTGCTGTGTACTGCTGTCTACTGCAGTGTACTACTGTCTACTGCTGTGTACTGCTGTCTACACTGTGTACTGCTGTCTACTGCTGTGTACTACTATGTACTGCTGTCTACTGCTGTCTACTACTGTGTACTGCTGTGTACTGCTGTGTGCTACTGTGTACTGCTGTCTACTGCTGTCTACTGCTGTGTACTGCTGTCTACTGCTGTCTACTGCTTTGTACTACTGTGTACTACTGTCTACTGCTGTCTACTACTGTCTACTGCTGTGTACTGCTGTCTACTGCTGTGTACTGCTGTCTACTGCTGTGTACTGCTGTCTACTGCTGTCTACTTTGCTGTGTCTCTGCTGTGTACTGCTGTCTACTGCTGTACTTTTGCTGTGTACTACTGTGTACTGCTGTCTACTGCTGTCTACTGCTGTGTACTGCTGTGTACTACTGTTTACTGCTGTCTACTGCTGTGTACTGCTGTCTACTGCTGTGTACTGCTGTGTACTACTGTGTACTGCTGTCTACTGCTGTGTACTGCTGTCTACTGCTGTGTACTGCTGTCTACTGCTGCTACTGCTGTGTACTACTGTCTACTGCTGTGTGCTGTGTACTGCTGTCTACTGCTGTGTACTACTGTGTACTTCCCTGTGCACTGCTGTCACTACTGTGTACTGCTGTCTACTGCTGTCTACTGCTGTGTACTACTGTGTTCTACTGTCTACTGCTGTCTACTACTGTCTACTGCTGTGTACTGCTGTTTACTGCTGTCTGCTGTCTACTGCTGTGTACTGCTGTCTACTTCTGTGTACTGCTGTGTACTGCTGTGTACTGCTGTCTACTGCTGTCTACTACTGTCTACTGCTTGTACTGCTGTCTACTGCTGTGTACTGCTGTGTACTGCTGTGTACTGCTGTCTACTGCTGTGTACTGCTGTGTTCTGCTGTGTACTGCTGTGTACTGCTGTGTCCTACTGTGTACTGCTGTCTACTGCTGTCTACTGCTGTGTACTGCTGTGTACTACAGTGTACTGCTGTCTACTGCTGTGTACTGCTGTCTACTGCTGTGTGCTGTGGACTATTGTGTACTGCTGTCTACCTTTTTGTCTACTGCTGTGTACTGCTGTGTACTCCTGTGTACTGCTGTCTTCTGCTGTGTACTGCTGTCTACTGCTGTGTACTGCTGTGTACTGCAGTCTACTGCTGTGTACTGCTGTCTACTGCTGTCTACTACTGTCTACTGCTGTGTACTGCTGTCTACTGCTGTGTACTGCTGTCTACTGCTGTGTACTGCTGTCTACTGCTGTGTACTGCTGTGTTCTGTCTACTGCTGTGTACTGCTTTGTACTACTGTGTACTGCTGTCTACTGCTGTGTACTGCTGTCTACTGCTGTGTACCGCTGTCTACTGCTGTGTACTGCTGTCTACTGCTGTGTACCACTGTCTACTGCTGTCTACTGCTGTGTACTGCTGTCTACTGCTGTGTTTTACTGTCTACTGCTGTCTACTGCTGTGTACTGCTGTCTACTGCTGTGTACTACTGTCTACTGCTGTGTACTAGTGTCTACTGCTGTCTACTGCTGTGTACTACTGTGTACTGCTGTCTACTGCTGTCTACTGCTGTGTACTGCTGTCTACTGCTTGTGTACTACTGTCTACTGCTGTCTACTGCTGTGTACTGCTGTCTAGGTCAAGGTCAAGGTCAAGGTCAAATTTATTTATAAAGCACACTTAAAACAACATAGAGAGCCCAAGGTGCTGTACAAGTTTGCTGACATGCGCATATGCATATACATACACACACAGGCTACATACATACATAACATACACATACATGTATATATACACATATACATACACACATGCACACATATACACACATACACACACAGTCACCTACAGTACATACATAAGAACTAGTAAAAGAAATAATACAATATATAAGAGATTTAAACAATCAGGAAATAAAACAAAATCACACACTAGTGTTAAAAGCCAGTGCAAACAGGTGCGTCTTTAAAAGAGATTTAAAATGCTTAACCGACCGGGCCTGTGTAATGTGGGGGGGCAGAGCGTTCCAGAGCTTCGGACCCGCTACAGAAAAGGCTCGGTCACCCTTTGTTTTTCTGTCGGGTGCGTGGCACTTTTAAAAGCAAGCAATTTGAGGAACGTGTTTGTTTGACCGGAACATGCACAGTTAAAAGTTCTGAAAGGTAAGGGGGGCCAAACCATTCAGGGACTTAAAAACAAGCAATAAAATCTTGAACTGGATCCTGTAAAGGACAGGAAGCCAGTGGAGGGAAGCCAGAACAGGGGTAATATGGTCCCGTTTCCTGGTTCCAGACAGAAGACGGGCCGCTGCATTTTGGACCATCTGCAGCCGGTGGATGGAAGACTGGTCCAACCCATAATATAAAGAATTACAATAATCCAGTCTCGAGGAAATAAATAAGTGAACAACATGTTCAAACTGACTTACAGGGATGTAAGGCTTCACCTTCGCTAAAAGACGCAACTGAAAAAAACTATTTTTGACAACAGAAGAAATTTGTTTGTCAAATTTAAAAGCACTGTCAAAGAAAACACCGAGGTTTCTTGCACAAGAGCGAATAAAAGAATCCAGGGGACCCAGCACACTGTCACCAGCTAGGTTAAAAGGATGACCAAATAAAATGATTTCTGTCATGTCATCATTTAAACTTAAAAAGTTTAACCCCATCCAGGTTTTAATAGCATCCGCAGACACTTGATTGAGTTCTGCATGCAGCCTGATCAGGCCAAGGGGAAGGTACATCTGGAGGTCATCAGCAAAACAGTGGAATGAAATATTGTAATTCCTTAAAATTGACCCTAAAGGCAGCATATATAAAACAAACAAAATTGGACCTAAAATGGAACCTTGGGGCACTCTACAGGTCTACTGCTGTGTACTGCTGTGTTCTGCTGTGTACTGCTGTCTACTGCTGTGTACTGCTGTGTACTACTGTGTACTGCTGTGTACTACTGTCTACTGCTGTGTACTGCTGTCTACTGCTGTGTACTGCTGTGTACTGCTGTCTACTGCTGTGTACTACTGTGTACTGCTGTCTACTGCATCCCACCACTTAAAGTGCTTGATGACACGACCTTAACTTCAAGTAACTTTGCCCGTACAACAACACAGCAAGACAAAATAACCAGTTCTGTGCAGTTAGAAGTTAATCAGACATGTATTTACGTAAGTATCCGATGTTTAGGAGGCTCGGCTAAGGGCTAATAGCTTCTCAGTCGTGAAACGAGCTGCCAAGTTGTGACGTCGGCGACGGTACAGATTTGCGGTCTCCGCCATTGACTTACATGTATAATCTAAGCCGTTGAAAACATGAAAGATGCTCCAAAGCAACTAGACTGGAACTGGTTTGTGTGGTGGATCATCAGCCAGATCAGAAGAGTGTGATAATGATGAGGAGTTTGGAAATCACATTTTACAAGCTTGAACCGGAGTTGACCTGAAGCCAGCTGCCTACAGTCTGTCTCCAGCCTCAGGTCCACTGGTTCAGCTAAAAGCCTGCAAGACCAAACCGAGGGACCAGAACTGTAAGGAGCGTCCACGGAACAAAAAACAGACAACAGACCCACAAAGGAGTTTGACATGCATTAGAGCCAGGCGTGACGAAGGGCCTATCTGCGGCCTCGCAAGACGGGGGCGTGTCGTGTGTGTGTGCCTCGACGACACGCCCACCAGGCCAATGAGAGCACGGTAAAATCTAGCCCTACCCCTGATCCTTCCCCAAACCTAACCAGACCCACCCACAATGCGACACGCCCACAACGCGACACGCCCACAATGTGACACGCCCACAATGCGACACGCGCACACTAAGACACGCCCACTGGGTTGCAAGCCGCAGATAGATACACTTGGGCGTGACAGAAATGAGGCACTCGTCCCGTGTTAGCTCGCAGCTAACAGCAGCCAGCCGCAAGCTAGCCGCGGTAAATAATTAGCCTTTAAAAAATGAGAAGATAACAACTTACATGGTTCCAGTGGAGTTTTAAATAGTTTCTGTTTATAAGGATGATGATGGAGGAAAGGATGCAGCTTTGGAAGCAGCTGGAGAAGATCTGATGACCGGAGACGTCCTCATATAACCGCGCAGCAGGTTTTATGCCGATAGCAGGAGCTGTATGACCGATGTGATGAAGCAACGATGGATGAAAAAGAAGATTTCCGAGGAGATGATCGCAGTTTCATTGTGTTAGAAGTCTCAACACGCTGGTTTCTGAACTTTCAGTAAACAGATGCTCTAGACGATCAGAGAGGTCCTGTTGCTGCCTGTTTACCGCTGAGTACGACTCACAGGTACGACTCCGATCTGCTTTTCCTTATCCTCTTCAAAATAAAATCTGAATCTGTAGAAAACCTAAATAAACTAACGCTGCACTTACGAGCTTTTAACCATTAACTGTCAACACAGTTTGAAGGCTGAGTCGTTACTGTTTTTTTGTAAAACTAGAAAAGGAGCTTAAAAACCGCAATGAAAACCACTTCAATGTAAAATGAGCAGCGAAGAAGAGGCTCTCGCAGACGTCATATCCGGTTTCGGCTCACAGTGCCACCGTCTGGTCAGAAAAGCAGCGATGTTTTCAAATAACTCATCTATGCAGCTGCGCTTGTTTATGTTACATAGATCATCATGAAGGACGTTTTGGTCTATAAAACATGGCAAAAAATGTCAAAAACGTGTCATCTGCACTTTAAGTCTCACCTTTTGTGTTTCATCCTGCTCAGAAATGTTTTGATTTGAATGTGAATAGGACGAAATCAAGGTTGGAATGAGGGTTAGATATCCCGATATAAGGTTACGGCAGGGACACGCTGGACGCGGAAGCGCGTCGAAGCTCAGCAGTTTCATTTCGGCGTCCGTGTTAACAGACGTGTCGACCACATGAGGCGCCGCGTGGTGCTGCGGGGTACACAGTGGCAAAATTGGCGATCGTTTCGGCTTCTGCTCGATTTCCTGCGTAAATTTGTCATGCCAGGCAGGAAAATAAGCAGGAACACGAGACAAACCTATCAAAATAAAACCATTTTCAAAGTAAAGCACCCAGATAAGCTATGAAAGCTTATCTGGGTCCTGGAAGAGAATGCAGCTCCGGACGAGCCTGAAGTCCTCCAAGTCCTGCCTCGCCATCAGGATCAGGTGGACCCCCACCCTTTTATCTGCTGCTGATCTCCTCCTCAGGAGAAAAGCTCTTTGCTGGGATGATGAGAGGAACTGTCGTGGATAAAATTAACCACTCCAGACGGCTCTGGTGGTGGAAAAGGTGTCCCGTTTATTACTGACAGAGAGAATACATAACACGTTTTCGGGAGGCAGATCTCGTCTCACCCCAGTGATGCTTTTTTAAATTACTGGATGATATCAAGATTTATCCAAAAATAGAGCTTGTTTAAAGGAACATTCCACCCACAGAATGATGTAACTTTATCTTCCACGTCCCCTCATGGTGAGAAAGACTCTGAGCACTTTTTTAATATCTCAAATGCAGCCGGTGATCAGGAAGGCTTCTCGTTTCCCCCCAACTTTCATATAATGGAGTTCACCGGGTCCGAGCCAAAAAGGTCCATAAAAGTCCACAAAACTCGTCAAAATTCCTCCATACTGCTCGTCCAATGTAATCCAAGTGTCCTGAGTGGGTAGCGTCCAGAATTTACTGGAAACATCATTTAGTATATTTATAGAGACTAAACAGTACTACATCAGTACTACATCTTACTTTTGTGAAGCGCGCATATGCACATACATGAAACTACGGAAGTCTCGGTGTTCAGAGCCTACTCTGCCGATTATACAAGCGTAGAAGAAGAAATTCTCTGTTTACATTGTGCTAAGAGCAACAGAGCTGCAGACAAACCGGGACAAACACAAGAGGGTCCAAGAGGGGTTGATATTGATTTAAAAGAAAGAAAGAAAGAAAAAAGAGAACGTGTGATCTCATCTGCCGCGGCTTCCGTAGTTTCATGAACGTGCATCGGCGTGCTTGCAGGAGATGCGATGTAGTACTGATGTAGTACTGATGTAGTACTGTTTCTGATCATATATCTTAGTTTCCCAGCTTGCCTGTGTCCCCTAAGGGGTTAAATTATAGATGTGTGTCTCCTTTGTCCCTGGCTGTTTCTGCCTACATGGGGAAGTTAGCATTCACAAATGGGCTGATCGGCAGTTTGACATATTTTACTCCTAGCGCAGCTTATGACGTCATGACTTCCAGCCAGTTACCCCCTCCCCCGAACTATACTCTCCAAGCCCCTCCCTCCCAGACTTACAACGACAAACCGACATCATGGTGTCCTGTTGCATCAGAACTGCTCTGTACCTGGTGTATGAAGGACAACAGCACTCTTTCTGCATCAATCTTTCTGCCCCCCCCCCCCCCTCCCCCCACAGAAAAAGCTTGAGGATGATTTAATTTCTGCAGGAATGTGCCGACCGAACGAGCAGAAAATCTCCCTGCAGCTCCGTCTACTCCTCAGGAGGTTCTAACGGCTTCCAGCCCCCACCAAGAAACACGAAGTTTCTACTGAACGTTTCTCATCATGTTCGTGTCTTTTATCTCTGAGGGAAACTGATGTTTGTGATGATTCCAGTTTATAATTCTTCCTGTTGTGCGCGAGTGTCCGGCTGCGTACAGAGGCAATCAGGCCTTCACCATCATCATCATCATCATCACCGTTTCTGTACCGCCCCGATCAGACGAAGACACAACGGGCAGAACTAGCGTGATATATCTTTAGTATTAACTGTTCACTGAATCCGGGTCGTGGGTGGGTTTCACGCCACTGGCACTTTAAGGTGTGGGCTCAGGGGGCGCGCTCGGACTGGACGTTACAGAACAATAAGCCCCATGTGCACCCCCATGTGAAATCCTCGGAGCTTTCGGAGCAGGTTGGTCATCCACTGCATGGTGAGGTGCGGGCTCAGGGGGGCGCTCGGACTGGACGTTACAGAATAATAAGCTCCATGTGAAATTCTCGGTGCTGTAGGAGCAGGTTGGTCATCCACTGCATGGTGAGGTGTGGGCTCAGGGGGCGCGTCGGACTGGACGTTACAGAATAATGGGCTCCATGTGAATCCTCGGTGCTGTAGGAGCAGGTTGGTCATCCACTGCATGGTGAGGCGTGGGCGGGTTGTTGTGACGGCAGGAAGCCTGCCTCACAGAAGAAAGGTCAAACCTGCCGTGGACGTGAGAAACCAGAAACCCAGAGAGCTGAGATGCAGACTGATGGGGAAAAGCGAGGTGCTTCGGCAGGTTGTTGCTCTCTCACTCCTGCAGTTATTACAGCAGATGTTTTCTGCTGCATTTATATGCTGCGTACGGCTCATCAGGAGGTAACTTACAGCTATCGCCTCTTTTTCAACCTTCCACTGTCACCTATATTTGGAGAAGTGGACAAACTCGTCTGAGTTGTGCTGACAGCAGCCTCATATGCTGGGGAGGAGGTGTTGAAATACTCATGTAAAAGACGTTTGCTCTATTTAAAAGGACAGTTCAGAGTAACCAAATTTATCAGTTAAGACCACGGCA
>JALJCO010009437.1:0-35692 GCA_023101725.1 Atherinomorus stipes
TTTTATTTGTTTTAACCACTACCTGCTGAAGATGGTGTCTCTTTCTACCCCCTCCTCTCGCAGTCGCTGGTATTGGCAAGAACACCCGGGTGACATTGTCACTCCCAGAAAATACTAAAATGGGGAAAGATGGGGCCATTCCAAGCCGTGGGGCAAATGATTAACAGCCAACCAAGCTATCCCGAAGTGAAAAGGAACAAATGAAGATAGACGGTTTAAAGGTAAAACACGCTCAGACTTGCTGTTAACCAGCTAAAAAAAAACACACACAATTGTACAACTCTGCTACAGGCTGAGGCCTCCGAGAGCAAGCGGGGAGCTAACTATTAGCCTCCACAGCTAAAACCGGCATTCAGTCAATTTTAAGATTAAATAACATCTAAACAGGTGAGTTATTAACCCCCCCCATGGCTGAAATGAAAATAAACTTGACTTATTAAACCTAAAATGATGTTATGGACCAGACTGTAAATGTTTATTTCTGCTGTGAAGTCTGCCTTTTTAACATGGGAGTCTACAGTATGGGGATTTGTTCTGTTTTGGAGCCAGCCCCTAAAGAGGACGAAGAAAGAACTACCATTTTTGGGCAACCAGGAAGTAGCCTCGCTGTTGTCCAGTGGAGTTTGTCCCTTGGTAAAAACCAAGGGGTACTTGAAATATTTAAAAAAGAAAAACATAATTTGCCTAATTCACACACAAAAACTCAGACACTTCTTATAAATACGCATATCAAAAAAGCTGGGGCAGCTTCCTAGCACCAACTTTCAGGGCTTCATCAGCCTCTGCTGCTGCAGGGCAGCTTTAGCTTGTTAACCTAAAATGTACCTTTTAGTTTTGGATAACCTTTTCTCACCTCTGGTAGCTCTCATACCTTTCCACCATCTAAAGTATTCACTGGACATGAACAGCTTTAATATTTTCCAAATGGAGAAACTGGGGTGTACTAGAGGTATTTCTCAGCAGGTATCCCAGGTTTAGAGCTGTGATGCTCGTTGACCCTTCTTCCCTATTTTCTCCACATTGCCCATATCACAGTATTTGTGCTGTGACCGACTGGAATATTTACTGGCAGTTAAAATTAGATGATAAACTTCAGGATGTCAGAGAGCTGCATCAGGGCTTGCCTCTGCATGCTTTTAAAAGAAAACCATGCGGAGGAACAATGGCTCCAGCAGTGATGCAACAGTGGAAATATCACCTGAGAGCCGAGTCCAGCTGGTTAATGGAGCAGCCAAGTGAAAGCAGGGTAGAGATAGGGTGCTGTGATCCGACCTGAGGGGCAGCGTGTCAGCAGGACTTACAACGGCTGAGATAAGATGAAACCGGGAGTTTAAGGTGACGTCCGGGGCCGTGGGTCCAGTTACAGAGGCTGAGTTACAGAGTTCTGCTGCACATCTGAATTTGATTAAAAACTCTGGCGCCAACAGAAACTTTTATTTTCTGAGCATGCTCAGTCTGCTGTGCCAGGATGCATTTAGAAACCGTCCCACACAAACTGGTTTTCCTATTTCTGGGTGCTGCTGGGGGACGGCCTGCTTCTCTCCTGACCACCGAGGCTTGTGTTGCAGCCCAGAGACGCAACTGCTTCACAAAATGTCAGGATGCAGGCAGCTTGATTCCAAGCGGAGAACAAAGTAGAGCAGGGGTGGCAAAAATATGGCCCGGGGACCGAAACCAGCCCACTGGAGGATCCAATCTGCCCCACAGGAAGAATGTGGTAAATGTAAAAATGACATAGATATTAAAGTGTGGTTTACAATCAAAGTAATTCCTTATTTTTCCATGTGAGGCTTTAAATGTAAAACCCTTAACTTCAGCTTGTATGATGAGGTCAGGACTACTACCACATGCATGTGGAAACATTTAAATCGGGGTGCCCAAAGTCCAGTCCTCGAGAGCTACTATCCTATAATTTTCAGAACATACCCTCTCCAACACACCTGAATCATATGGCCAATTCCCTTATGTGCATGTCATTTAGCTCTGCAGAGGTCTGATAACGAGTCATTCATTTAAATCAGACTGTTGGAGAAGGGATGCAACCAAAATGTGCAGGATATAGCGCTCAAAGACTGGACTTTGGGACCTCTGATTCAATATATCTTCTAGATCTGGAAAAGTTATTCTGATCATAAAAGGAAATACTGAATTCTTCATTTTCAGATACCTGAGATTAAAGGTACAGTATGTAAAAAAAAATCAAAGGTCAATGGCAGAGAAATTTAATATAGAGTTCAAAACCGTGTTTCTATTGGTGTGTAATTGCTTCACTAGAATAGCTGTTATATGTTTATTATCTTAGAAAGAGTCATTTATTTGTACTTGCTGCAGGTGCACATACATGGAGGCTGCCATTTTTACTACAGTAATGGACAAAATGTGAGTGAAGTGAGAACTCTGAACTTTTAAACTGCTGTACCAGCTTTGTTTGATGAGAGATAGAGTGATGTTTGGAATCATAATACCTTAAAAGACATTAAAAGTAGTTACTCGTAGTACAGTCATAGCTACTGAGACCACTGGATCCACTCACAGATGAGAGCATCTTTACGTCTGGGAGAATTTGGCCACTAACAGCCACCATACATTCACAATAGTGCTTGGAATTTGAAGTCATTTGAAAGAAAACATTTTTTCTTTCAAACACTCATCTTTACCACTGGATGTATGTAATTCTTACACACTGTACCTTTAAATGTTTGATTCTGGAGATCTGCTGTGATTGGCACAATGTGATGCACATGTAAATGAGGATACATAAATAAAAAATGTTAAGGCCAAATATTTGTAAAAAGAAATATGCAAAATAAAATATTTACATATAAAGAAAAAATATTACATAAATGTATAAGTTTGACAATGATAAAATAATGTATATAATTTGATTTTTATAAATGTTTATGTATTTTTCTAATTATTTATTTTAACAAGTGAAATATCTTTGTGTGGGAAGGTATTTCTGTGTAGATTACATATTCTCCCTGTTCCTCTCCAGCTTTCTTCCTCAGTCCAAAGACATTAGGTTAACCCTTTGAACCACAAGCCCATTTTTTCTCTAAATTACATACTCCAATTAAAATTAGTATCTCTCTCTGTGCAACCACAAGGTCTATTTGAATAAATTTGGTGTCAAATTAAAGAAAACAAGAGTTGTGTAAATATTAGTATATGTGTGACTGGTGAAGAGTAAATGAAGATGGCACAGCAAAATTCCAAGTCTCGCTTAAAAAAAAACAGCATTTCTCAGAAATGCCGCTTTAGAAGCTATTATGTTGACGTTTCTGCAAGGACTTCCTCAGACTCCAGCGCTCCCATGACCCTCCTTTGGAATAAGCAGACTAAGGAAAGGGATGGATGTAAAAAATAAAATAAATAAAAAATGTAAAAGTGTGAAAGTGGGTCATTAAACACGCAGGTCAGGAGAGTGACAAGCAACGTTGGCCATCCCAACTAGGGGGTAGGAGTATCGACTTGTGCGGATAACATATATTCAGGGGCGCAGGTTTTAAAAGGGGGACCAAATGATTTCATGTCAGTAAGTTATTTTGTGTAATTTGGGCTTTAACCCCGAAACAAAGTTTTTTTTTTTGTTTCAAAATCCCAGGTTTTTTTCTCGCTGAGATACAGCGATTCCAAACCACTTTCCCTAGACACGAGCTATCCTCTACAGTTGGAATTTTTGATTTGGTATGATTAGGTATGTTTGTGTGTTATCGGTTATCAGTATCAGCCTTTAGGTGCTGAAATTTAAAAGAAAAAAAAAAAAAGGTTATTGTGCATCCCTAACCACAACTTTTTCTGTTTTTTTATTACCAAACACTGGCAATTTTTATTTATTTATTTTTTTTAAGATTCTTGGGGAACTGAGCTGCTTGGTTAGGTCTGCGCTCTCCATGTGCTTTTCCACTTCATGTTTTCCAAAAGTATAATTCATTAACTGTAAATACTGTATGTTGATGATGTAAATGTACCAATTTGAAGTCAAAGTAAAATGCTTTTTTTATTATTATTATTTAGAGGTTAATATTCTACTGGTCAGACTGTGCTGAATGTGGTCCCTGAACTAAAATGTGTTAGACATCCATGGAGTAGAGGCTACGGTGTGTTTTCATGCTTTCAGAGGAACGTTGGAGCATCCGGACCTGGGTGAGGAAAGCTGAGCATCCTCAGGAAACCTGAGACCCCCGCGCACCAAGTGATGGGTATCTGGTAGCTTTCTGAATGGACGTTAGTGTGTTTAAAACCTTCATTTATATCATTTTCATGCCCTGCATTCAGAAATGTGGATCTGTGTTTGAAGCTGCTCTTTAACTCTGAGATTAGAAAGCAGCTGAGCTCAGAGCCTGAAGCGATTCCCAATCACACCCTGGCGCCGCTTTCCCCTCCATCTGACATTCAGCCAGTTGATCACGAGGCCACATGCTGAGGATTTACTTTCTGAGTTCCCCAAAAACTCCAGCGCTGCTCGAAACACGAGGATGACATAACTAGAGAATCCTCTTTCTCGTTTCTCCCAGTTGCATCACCGCTGACCACAGCCTGGACGGCTCAGTCTCAGTTTCCAGCCTTCGACGGGACATCTGATCCAGGACAAAGTTTCAGAGTTTCAGACTGCTGTCATTCAAATCCGAACCTCTGTTCTCACATAACAAATGAAGGAAACATCAGATGATGTAACGAGAGCGCCGTCACAAAACATCTGGAAATAAGAGACGCTTTCCTCTGGATTCACTAAAACACATCCTGCGGGACGGACACCGATCAGCTTCATCTCCTCTATGTGAAAACAGGCGCTTGTTTTAATTAAATATCTTTTTAATAAAGTAAAGCAAAAAAGTATTTACACATTTTCAATTAAATGTAATCAATGGGTTGGGTAATTACAAGCACCTTCTGCTAGCTGAGGAGAGAAAAAATATAAATACAGGGTAAAACTGAGGAGAAGGGGTGGGAGGGGGGTAGATTAGCATCTTCTCTTTGAAAAAGAAAAAAAAACAAAATCTCCATCGTATATTTACAGAACTCTCCTGAAATGCATTTCCACTCATGGAAGATAAAGGCCTTAGAATCTGCAGTTAAACTTTCTTTTTTTTAGTCATTTTTGTTTTATTAAAGTGGATTTTTGTTGGTTTTCTTCAAGTTCTTTTTTTCTAAATCCAATATGAGGCTCTGGAGGAGGCGTGCTCTCCTCTCGGTCCAGTTTCTTCTTTTTTGTTGGGAGAACAAGAGAACCAGTGAAACGCCGTTTCATCTGCCTTCTCCTTGCCGTTTAGTCAGTTGCTGCTTTTCTTTGTACGTTTCTATTAGAAAACACTCCACTCATCCAACGCTGGGAAACAAAACCATTGTCTACATCAGCAGGCCGTGCGGTGCAACAGCGTCCGTCCGCGCTGTGAAACATGAGTTCCTCAAAAATATAGATGTGAACACCTTTTTACTTTTAATATTTGTCTTTAAGCAAAAAAACAAAACAAAAAATAAAACCTCTTGAATAGTGTTGCCGTGGCGAGGAAAAGCGGTTTGATAAGCTGAAAAATACTGCAGGCAACAGCCTTCATCACGCCGCTCAGCTTCCTCGTAGATTCTTTGATGCTGTATTTACTTCAAAAGACATTCTGTCGCCCAGGAAACAAACAAACAAAGCAGGAAACTAAATAATGATCGAACGTTCGATCCAGAATACGATCTCTCCCAGTTGAAGAATTTTTTTCTCATTTTTTTCTGTTTAAGCAGAAGGATTTTGCCGATTCAGACTCCTCTGAATCCTCCACAGATCCTCTCCGGTTCCCCCGCCTCCTCCTAGCTGTTGTCCGACTCGTCCTCGGCCTCACGGAGCCATGTGAAGAAGGCAGTGACGGATTTGAGGGCCACGCCTTTACCCTGCTGCTCGGCGGGGTCTTTGCTGGACTCCCACTTGTAGAAGGCCTCCTCTTTGATCACGTCCTCGTCGTAAAGAGTGTCGAAGAACATCCGCAGCAAATCTGGGAGATAAACCACCCACGGATTAATTTAAAACCTCCAAACATGAAGAGAAATGTTGGGTTAAAGTGGAGCTGCTTACTGGCAGGCTGCTCCATCTGCACCATCAGGGCCTGCAGGGCGTAGAGAGCCTGCAGCTCCTTCTGCTCGTCCTTCAGGTATTTCTGCAGCAGCTTGGCTCTCTGCTTGATCTGCTCGCCATCCACCTTGTAGGGGTTTTCACCTGCAGGGAAACAGTTCATCAATCTTATCCTCATTGATTTTACTTCTACAGCTATAAGGGTCTCTGAGGGGTTCCTCCTCGAAAATGACAAGCAAAAACAGCTGATGATTTCTGTGCAATGATGGACTGAGAGTAAACCATCTTGGGATCAAACTAAAGCTATGAAAGAATAAAATTAAGAAATTTTTTTTTTTTTGCACTTTTTTTTTTAGGTTTGCATTTTATTATATATATAACCCCACTGAAAAACTACTGCAGAAGAAAAACTAAAGGAAAAACCTTAATCAACACATTGCTATTATCTATGCAAAGATTCATGGAGCTGAAGAGAAACAGAGCAAAGTAACAGGTGTTTTAATAAAGAAAGATAGCTACAGTCATCCTCAAAATTATTCATACCCTCCAAGTAAACAAGGAAAAGAAAAAAATCAACTACCAGTGAAACAACCTGAAATTGACAAAAGTAATAATAAATAAAAATTCTATGAAAATCTTGATATTGAACTTGAATTGTGGTTCAAAAGAAATATTAAAAGCAAATGTGTAAAAAATAAAATGAGTAAACAAGCATGATGGGGCTCTGAAGCTAAAATTTTAAGTAAAAGTAAGAAAAATGTATAAAGCGCTTTTCACAGACAAAAATCACAAAATGCTGTAAATAAAAGGGTAACTGGTACAACAAAATGATACAATTAACATATTAAAAGGAAAAGATAATAGAAAACAGAATAAAATTATAAACCCCAGTCAATCACAATCAAATCAACCAAAAGCTTTCCTAAATAAAAACGTCTTCAGCTGCTTTTTGAATAGATCATCATCCAGTTCTGCTTCAGGTAAATGTGAGCTGATTTTAGCTACAAGGTGTAATAATTTTTGTTTTTCGCAGGGCCTTTATCAGGTTTGTATTTCTGGTAAGTCTAGATAAATAAATATAAGAATAACTCATTAATGTGATGTTTGAAAAAATGTCTTCTCAGAAAATTTCATTTTAACATGAAGGATGACACTAATTAAGTTTTAAATGTTTACATGAGGATGAATTCAAACAGGAAAACTCTCTAACCGTTTCTTTTATAATGATTTAGTGAGCACTGAAATACTGTAAGAAATTGTCATGATACAAAGTTGGCAAAAACGATGAGGAAAATTAAAACTAGATCGTCTCACTCCTTTCAAACGAGTTGACCGTCCAGTTCTGTCCAAGTCTTCTGGTCTGAAGTCAATGACAGCTGCAGACGGCTGAACAATGTTTCGGCACGAGGTCGAAAAAATGCGACCTAACCATAGACATGGACCTAACTGCTTATAAGAAACCCCTGCCCAAAATGGCGACTGAGCCGACGTACGCTACGGGTCCAAAGGCGGCATCTAGTGTTTATATCTATGATTATTTTCAACCACAATTCCAAAACAATATATTTCACATTATGATTTTGTGCATTTTTATTTCTTATCAGTTTTTTTTTAGTTTGTTGTAAGTCAAAATACTATTGTAAATTTTTAGCTTTTTTTTTTTAAATTGGAGAGTATGAAGTTGATTAATCTCAAGTCACCCTAGAGGTTGATACAGATTTACTCACAGATGATCGCTGACTGACAGATGCAGGTCATCAGCGCTCTGACAAACATGTTAGAGGACATCTGCTGCTCGTCCAGGTTCGCCTGCAGCAAATAAGTTTTCATCAACACCTTGTGTTTGATTTTAAAGGCATCAGCAGGAAGTAAATGATGATGAAGATGAAGCAGGACACAAACCTCCACCCAGTCAAAGATCCTTTGGTTGTCGGCCTGGTCCTGGATCAGTCTGTCCAGCTGTTTGGTCAGCTCTGCAGAGCTCATCTCCTTCTTCCTGCTCTTCTCTGACCCATCGCCCAGAGTGAACTCCACATTCTGCAGTCAGAGAAGCTTGTCATGTTCATGTTTCAGCCGGCCAATGTTTTCATTTTTTGCAAATGACCGTTAATTTTTGGGAAATACTGTTAACTAAAGTACACTGAGAAAATGTTCTACTATTCAGGAGAGCTGTTAAAAGCTGCAACTTATTGCTCAAACAACCACTGCAAAAAAATAGAATAAAAAGAAAGAAAAAAAAAGGCAAACCACATCGTCTGTATGTGATCTGATTCTGCTCTTGTTTTGCTGTAGAACTGTGGCTCTGCAACTATTTTTCTTCTTTTAAAAAATCTTGCACCCTTTTGGAGGAATAACCATCCCCAGGCCCCCTGCCTTCATACACAGATAATATATAGTCTTCCTTAAAATTATTCATACTCTGCAATTAAAGAAAAGGCTAAATTCTCATACATAATTAAAATAAGAATTTAAAGAGATGAATAATAAATAAAAAAGTTACAAAATTATAATTTAGTGAAATAAAATATTGCTTTTGAATTGTGGTTGGAAGTAATAATAATAATAATAATAATAAAAAAAACTGTCTCAGACACATTAGGGTACCTTGCTCATAAACAGTGGGTCAAAACACCTGTCAACAGGTGCAGACGTCTTTTTGAACATTACAGAAAACACCTGGTTGCAGTGATTGCCTCAACATGTTGCTCAACAAAATTATAGCTTCGGAGCCCCATCATGCTTGTTTGCTTGTTTTATTTTTTGTGTTTGTTTTTAATATTTCTTTTGAACCACAATTCAAAATTAATGTCATAATTTTCATTTATTATCACTTCTGTCAATTTCAACTTATTACACTGACATGTCTTTTTTCCTTCAATAATTGGAAGGTATGAATAATTTTGAGGACGACTGCATACGTGTGTGTGTGTGTGTGTGTGTGTGTATATATATATATATATATATATATATATATATATATATATATACACACACACACACACACATACACATCAATTGTCTTAAATATACAACAAAAGTTAATGCAGTTTGACTAATTATGTGAGATATATTGAAAAAGAACAATCAAATGGAAACAAAAATAAATACAAGAATAAATAAATAAATAAATTACAAGTTGTGTGGACTCAGGCTTCTTATCATTGTTCTAAAAATAACAGTTTGCTAGGTATAACCAAAAAGAAGGGAGGTATTTTGGCAACATGAGCTCCAGCTGCAAGACTGCCAGAATCCTGCAGCATGCCGGGTACCTGCCAGTGTGCCGGTGTTTCATTCTTGTTTGCGATTCAGAAATGAACAAAACTTGACTGTGGATGTTTTGTCTTTTTGCAAAGCAATATTGTCTCAAAATAATGTCTCCACATTTCATAGAGATTTTATGATTCAGCACAATATGATGGAAAAATATATAAAGTGTGTTAGGAGCACGTTGAGCTGATGATAACCCGCCTCCAGAGATCAGGACTTGTGTTTGAGTCAAAGTTTGGGTCCAGATTTGGCTGGGCAATAACCGCAGGTAACGGCCGTTTGGTAACTAGCTTAACGGTGCGTGTAACGGGTTCCGGTTGGGGGGAAACAATGGACCCGTGCGGAGCTCTGCTCGATGATGGAGATTTAATTCGTTCAGTTTTTCAGCTATGTGGTTGAAATGCGACAGTTAAACATCGTAAACTCTTCTAGTTCAGAGCTGACGCGTCTTTTTATTTAGCTGCATTTCCTGTTGGTGGTAACCGAGCAGGTTTTTTTTATCGAAGTTTCATCTTCAAAAACGGGTTTCTTACTGACATGAGGATTAGTACCAGGTTACTGTAAAACCAAAAACAATATATCCGCCCTCTGTTGTCCCAATTACCTGTTTCTCCATCTCTCTCCGTCTTCAGTCGCTCTCCGTGAGGGTTTCCGAGCAACCAGAGCATTCAATATGTACTCAACGTAAGATGCGCGTGCAACAAATGACTAGAAATTACCGTGCCGCGAACTGTTAAAACCGTCAAAAGGATGGTTGGAAATGTTCAACATTCCAAGGAGGAAACATACTTTCGATAAAAATAGAAGAAAACTTAGGCTCCAATCCAAAAGACAGCGAGAGTTAGAGCAGCGCCCACTTCATCTCAGGTTCTCAAGTGCCCACTTCCCCTCCTCTGCAAAAACAGTTTTGGCCGTAATAACTGACTGAGTTGCAACTGATTGTAACAAGACGATTTTGATTTGTATTCTGTCGATGAACCCATGCTAAAATTGTTGACGGTGTTGCAACAATTCACCCTACCCATCGAGACGTGCTACCTATGCCAACATCATCGTCCTGACGAGAGTGCATAGAGAGAGAGTGGGCGGCGTCACTCCAGTCACAGCGATGGTAAATTTGTTCACAGTAATGGCGGAGGACGGAGTCCGAAAAAAGTTCCCGGAAGGTAGCGCAAGCAGCTGGTCGAAGCAACACTTCGAGGTATAAAAAAAAAACAAACAAGAAACAAAAACGTTTAAAGAATTAAATTTCATATCCGCGGGGCATCTGAATTAAACCGAAACAAGTTAATACGTACGTTGGCGGATTTTGCCCGTCTAGATTATGGGATTTAGAGAATATGAACTGCTACAAGTTTAGCAACGTGTGCAACATGCTGATAAATGTAATTTCTGCTCGCTAAGTATAACTTTATCCAACTCTGCCGATTTATGGTAGTGGCAAGGTAAATATATAGGGAAGTGATTGCAGTTATAAATAGATGTAATATCACTGAGGCTGCGCAATGACTGGTAAAGCTTATGATCAAACACTGATATCGATTATGACTGCGGTTTTGTAATATACCGCTGATGAACTATCTTGCAAATTATAAAAGAGGACGGTTCTTTTTAATATAAATATTGCTACTATAAATACTACGGTGATTCTAAAAATGCATAAATACCATGGGCAACTATTTTATTTTCAAAGGTTGATAAACTATTATAACTGGGGAAACAACCAAATCAATAGGTCTGTCTACTGTTATTTTATTGTTGTTATGCATTGCTCGTTGTTAAATCCTTTAATATAAAACACATCTATTAAGAACCTGAGGCAACTTCACAAATGTGCTACACATCAGTGGCTGATTATGCTGGACTTAACTGACCATTACACTTTTTTCTCTGCCTTGTCTTTCCTGCACTAGACAGCATAGCCAGGGTGCAGGGAGATACTTCATGTGGGACTTCTGCTTATCTCTCTGCACTTGTCCAAGAATGTCCTGAAGCCTCTTCAGCTGTTCTGAAGTTGCCAATGTTGTTTTACAACTGTACTTGGTTTTTGCTTTTTTTTTCTGTTCTTTGTTCTTCATTTAATTAAAAGAGTCTAAAAATTTCCTCGTGGTGTGGTATTTTAAAGTATGCCAAAGTGCAACTGTTTGAATATGATTACCAAATTTTTTGGTGTTGTTGCAATCTTTGTGACAGATAAATTGCTCCTTACGACTTTAGCCACCCATGTCTGTCTTCTGTCCCTGTCTGTGGGGAAGCCATACATTCGGACGCCTTTCTCTGAGTGGTAGGAGCATCCCCACCATGATGGGGACTATCAAGGACAACATTGGGAATGACACAAACAGCTTTACATGCCGATCTGTTTGACATCTGTAGATGAAGTCTATAAGGATGGATCGTCTTCAGTGTGTTGAGGGGGAAGGACTGATTTACTGATTTATTCTCAATGCATCAATCAGTAGAATAACTTTGTGATAAGCAAGGACAGAACTCAATTTATTTGCAATGCAATAAAATATTATGCTGTTGCAAGTCCAGACTTGTAGATAATTTACGAATAATTTTAGTCACCCATTAGCCTCCCTCACTCACATCTGAAAGTTAAAAAAAAGAAAATATTGTGGGTTTTATTGCTGTGAAGGGATTGTTTAGTTAAAGTAACGCGTTCAAAGCCATTCATATTGCATAGATATTTACAAGGAAGAACGGGTAACAACTAGTTGTATAACTGAATTTATTTGCAATGAAAATTTAATTTATGTGACATTGGTTTCCAGATTTAAACAGTTATGCTGTTGCAAGTTCAGACATTATGCATAGTCAGTTGACAAAATCATCTGCTTCACTCAAGTCTGACAGTAAAATGAGAAAATATTGTGGTTTATTGCTGTCAACGAGTGGTTTAGTAACAGAGTTTAACATCATTAATATAAGCATATTTACAAGGAATAATAGGTAATATATAGTTGTAGAAATCAATTTATCTGCAGTGAATTGAAATAAAATTTTAAGTGGTAAGTGGCGGACTCTCCAAGGCTAATGGAAACAGAGACTCCGTCACTTATTAACTATGTTGGATTCCTACAAGATTGTAAATGAGTATTGATCATATTTTCTGTCTGTACTTAAACATTATGAATGTCAACAAAGTAAAATAAAGATATATTTTACTATAGATATATTAGCTTCTACCACATAACTTAGCATTCATTGACATTACTTAGCGATTGTTGTGGTTTTCCTATGTTTAGAATGTCCTGCCAAACACTTCCGGGAACTGTTTGAGGGTTACATGCGGCCGGATTTTGAACTTCCATTGACGCCACTCTCTCTCTCTCTAGGCACTCTAGTCCTAACCAACTTTCCCCCTCTGACAGTAGACAGAGCCAGCAGAACACAGTCTGTGACAGTATGTTGAAATAATTGCACACGGTTGTGCCCTCAAAAAGAAAGAATAAAAACGAGATATGTTATCAACATGTCTTTCCTGTCGCAACGTTGCGTAAATGAACTTGTATGAGAGCTGGGTACCAGTTAAAAGAGCCAGGCAGCTGGCAGAAATCAGACGTCACTGTATTTAACATAATCATATTATTGCCAACTATTGCTGACCAAGTGAGAAACACAAAACAGCAAACTGAGTCTTTTTTTTTTTTCGTCATCAAAATACAGTTTTATACAATATAATTTCACAAACGATAAATTCTAATTGTTCATTAGTTTACTTTTACCTCTTTGTAAATAATATGAATACGGGTTTGGCTGCAGACTTGCTTTGTAAATGCTGTGCATGTGCAGGTGCATGCTGGGATTTATATCTGGCCAAGTATGCACAAGTCTCCTCTGATGCATGCTCGGTAAAATGGGCGGAGGAAGTTGTCATCCGAGGAATTCCAGCGTACTTGCCAAAAAGCAAACTTTAAAATGGAAAATGACTTGGCCAGCGGGTGATGACGTTTCATGAGTCCATGAGCTTGCAAGTACACACACGTACGCAGATTGGGAAACGGCCTTGGATTGGGCCTAAATACGTAGGTAAAGTTGGCCCCTCACCCCATGAAAATTTAGTGAAAATAGCAATACCACTGGAAAGTGTGGGGTCAGCGAGCTGCATCGCTGACATGCGACCAGCGGAAGTCGGTGTTTTTTTTAAAAAATTGTTTGTTGTTTATCCAGCCCTTATTATTATGGTGGTTATGGTGTGAGCTGGCGACATGCGTGACCTTACAATTGTCATCCGTTTCCCAAACCGTTATAATTTCTTTATCAATTTGTATATAACTGAGTGAAACAAGTCTTCAGTTGAATGTTTTTAATGGGCAAAAATACTTAAATAAATGGAGAGTTACATTTTTCTTGTCCTTTTTTTTCTTTTTGGCTGTTCCAAAAATTTATCTGATCCTTGACTCAAAAACCATGATCCGATCTGAACTGTGGGTTTATTGATCCGTTGCACCACTAATTCTGGTAATGTGGAGGAACGCTGATTTGTCAAAGCTGTATTAAAGCTGATGTATTGAATTTGCAAAGATTGGCTGAATTTGGATTAATAGCTGTCATCACAACACTTTGATTCTCTGGAGGGACTGTTGCACGGAGTCAGTGGTCATCATCTGACTTCTGATTTATTCAGATCTCACAAGTCTTTCTGTGCTTTAGCAGACACAATAAGTCAATCATTTCAGTAGATATTTGAGCTCATAACTTTCTCAAACTAGAGCTTTTAAAGGAATAGTACACCCACAGAATGATGTAACTTTATTTTCCACTTACCCTCATGGTGAGCAAGACTCTGGAGCACTTTTTTAATATCTCAAATGCAGCCGGCGATCAAGAAGGCTTGTCGTTTTTCCCCAACTTTCATATGATGGAGTTTGCTGGGGTCCGAGCCAAAAAGGTCAATAAAAGTCCACAGAAACTTGTCAATATTCCTCCATACTGCTCATTCAATGTAATCCAAGTGTCCTGAGTGGGTAGCGTCCAGAATTTACTTGAAACCACGTCATTTAGTATATTTTTAGAGCCTAAACAGTAGTACATCTTACTTTCGCGACTCTACGGAAGTTCACAAAACTACGGAAGCCTTGGCGTTCAGAGCCTACTCTGCCGATAATGCAAGCATAGAAGAAGAAATTCCCTGTTTACATTGTGCTAAGAGCGCCAGAGCTGGAGACAAACCGGGACAAACACAAAGGGGTTGGATATTGATTTAAAACAAAGAAAGAAAGAGAAAGAGACTGGCGATCTCGTCTGCTCCGGCTTCTGTAGTTTCGTGAATGCGCATCGGCATGCTTGCAGGAGATGCGATGTACTACTGTTTAGGCTCTGAAATTATAGTAAATGACGTCGTTTTAAGTAAATTATGTACGCTACTCACTCAGGACACTTGGATTACATTGGACGAGCAGTATGGAGGAATATTGACAAGTTGACCTTTTTGGTTCGAGCCCTGGCGAACTCCATTATATGAAAGTTGGGGGAAAACGACAAGCCTTCCTGATCGCCGGCTGCATTTGAGTTATTAAAAAAGTGCTCCAGAGTCTTGCTCACCATGAGGGTAAGTGGAAAATAAAGTTACATCATTCTGTGGGTGTACTACTCCTTTAAGGCTGTTGAGACTTAAAATCTCTGCTGAACTGATCTCAGATGAGTGATACTATGACATCTCACCTTCTCCGTCACAAATTTATTCACGTCGATGTCCTCAGGAAGGAAATCCGTCCACTGGAGGCCTGCCTCCCTCCACATAGTGCCCGCCTTTTTATGGCTCTAATGGGATAAAAAACTCAGGTTAGTACAGAGATGGACAAACATGAACAGCATCACTGATCAGAACTTCAGGTCTGTTTAAAAACCAGGACAGATCGCAGCCTTTAGCGCTCACCATTCCTTTGCAGAGTAAAGTGAGGATGTGGACCAGCAGGACTCCAGCTTTACCCAGAGGGATCAGAGGCTTTGAGATCTCCCTGAAGACCAAACGGGTCAGCATGAATCACAAATCAGACTGAGCCATGTATAACTGAGCTAGGTTAAAGTGAAAGCAACCTGAACAGTTCTCCCATGGGGATTCCTCCCTCGTGCAGCATGGGAGTGATCAGTTCTGCCAGGTAGAGGAAGATGTGGGGGATGTCTATCGCCATGTCTTCAGCCACCTCCAGGATCTCCTGAAGCCTGAAAACACACAGCAACAACAACACTGAGGACTCGGACGGCTCTCAAAATAAACTGTTCTCGGACCGTTTACTCCCGATCAGCTGTTCTGGGTCATACTGACCCTTTGTAGTACTGCTGTGCAGGTAGTGTGCTGGTCTTGAGGAGCTGGTGCAGCAGCAGGCCCATGTGCTCCCTGGCGATGGTGCTGCGCTCCAGCGTGGACTCCAGCCCGTTTCGTACAAACACAAACAGCAGCTGAGTGCTGTTCAGCTCCTGCACACACTGCAGAGCCTCCTGCAGGGACGGTGAGAGAGAGAGAGGGGGGGGGGGTCATTAGAAGTCATTCCTTCCTCCTCTCTGTTTCAGTAAACAGATCAGGCGTACCTTCATGTCGTTGATGTGGAGATATTCTTCGATGATAGCTGTGGACTTCTTGTCCATCTCTTCCTCTGTCAAGGCAGGTTTGGTGGTGGTCTGGGGAGGTGGGGGGTTGGCAGGCGTCTCCTGCTTCACTGTGCAGATATAAGAAAACACTGTTCACACAAATGTGGCAGCTTTCTTTCGTACAGATAATCTATACATACTCATAACTCCATCACAGTTGATTAAATCAAACTCTTATGAGCATGAACGAGTCTTTAGTTTATTCACAGATGAAACTAACAGCCTGACTGATCATCACCTCAAAATTCCCAGCAGGGAGGAGGACTGAATGAGAGGAGCCCATCAGAAACCGGAACAAACCTCCATGTGGTTACTTTAAACAGCATTATAACTTCACTCTGCCACACGGGGGCCGCGTTCAAACTGAGGATGTTAAATCACAGGTTTCTCCTTGGTTTGTTTGTCCTGTTGGTTTTAGCTCTGATTCAGTAAAAGCTTGTTCAGTTTTTTGGAGAAAGATTGTGCTATAAAAAATGAGCTGCAGCCAGAGAATGTAAGGATTTCTGGCTCTTCATCCTGTTTGTTATAAAATCAGAGTCAAGTCATCACAGCTCGAGTTAACTTTCAGAAAGTGCTGTCAAAGTTAATGAGTTAATACGAAGAGATTCATATGTGAAATCAACAAAATCATTTTTGTGAACACATCAACAAATGTTCATGATCTGTTATATGACACAATTAACCGTAGTAACATCTGGAATTCTGGTCCTCACTCATTACCAGCTGCTGCTGGTAATGCACCAAATCATTGCATGCCCATCAACAGAAACAGAAACAAGAGGAGGAGGAACATGAGGAGGAGGATGTCTCCTCCTATGTAATGTCTGACTGTGACCAGAGCAGGATGGATGAATCCCAAAAACCTGTCGGCCTGTTATACGGGAGTTTTGAGAACAAAAAACCCCAAAACAAAACAAAAAACAAGGATGTAATGATAAAACGCGCTGTTATACAGATGGAGCAGAGAAGTTTTAGTTGAAGCACCTCTCTTTTAATGTCAAGCACACTTTTGTTGAGGGTGCAGTTTTAGGTTTATCACCTAGCTTTCAGCAGACTGCAAGCTAGGTGTTTACATTCAGCAATGTGATTAATTGTAATAAATCCACAGCTTTCCTGTGATTAACAAGATAAACTTTAATCTTTTGACATGCTGATTTCAACCAATGAGCATTTGATCAATTCGATCAATTCGCTTTAACTCCATGGGCTGAGCTGTTGGCTTTATATCCATACGTCATTTAAAGCGTCTTTACTGAACTTTAGGCGCCCACTAATGACGGCATATTCAGCATCCATCTCGCGTCCTGTCTCTTCTCAGACATCTTCCCAGCCGGAAAAAGTCAGTCAAATACCGACTGTTGCCTTATCTCTCGCTCTGTCCCTTTTTCTCTTTGTCTTTTCCTCTTTCTTTGCTAATGTCCCCTTCTTTGATGAACCAGCCATGATACATGTTCAAAATGGCCTGTATGTTGATATCCAGTAGCTAGTGTGTAACATGCAGCGGTAAAGTGATGCAGCATGACATGAAGTGTATATAATAAATATCACTGCCATCAGTATCAGTCAGAAATAGGGCTGGACAATAATGCAAAAAATTATCACAATATATTTTTTCATATTGTCCTATCTCCATTTTTTTTGGCAATTATCTTTTTTCAATACCGACAGTTTTAAAACATCTGTACTGAAAACTGTAAAGAAACTATAGATTAGTTGGGGGTGGGTGATATCATCAAAAAATATATCTTGATATTTTAAAAAAGCCGATACACACTGATCTGCCATGTTCCCTTGTTCACTCGTTCAGTGGAGCTCCACTGTGATACACGGGTCACATGATGTCACAATATTACGTTTTCCAGCGATATCAAAAAATATACTAGCATAATCGCAACACTTCTGATTGGTTCATCAGCTAACCATCCATAAGACTGAAAAGCAAAATGACAGCTAACAGAGACCTGAAATATGAAGTCTTTTTGTCCCTGATGTGTAAAATCAGACAACACAAATTCCCTTATCAGTCTCTACAGTAAATAATCCTGAAATGATCTTTTTTTCCCCCGTTTACCGCTCTCTTTGCTCCTCGCTCGCTCTCTGCTGCCTCGGTCTCGCTCTTCCGTCATGCTCGCCCCTCGGCGGACGGGATCAGCTGACCCGCGCTGCTCCCTCTCTCGGCTCTGCTCCTTCTCCCGACTGAAGCTGCGTTTGGTGACCTGTAGCCGGTTTCGGTCGCGGTCATCCCTCCGCTCGTCCCGCCGGTCGAAGCGGTCGCTGCCGCGGTCGGCTGTCGCTGCGCTCTCGGCTGGAGCTGTTTCTGTGGTGCAGACGAGCACAGCAGCTGCAGACTGTGTTCGGTGGTGGGATGCAGACTGATTTCTGAAATCAGTCTGAATCGTATCCTTACCTCTGAGGAACTCTTCTGTCCGAGTCCAGTGACGAGCCCGACGAGGACGGAGGCTGCTGCAAGGCAGAGAACCTGTTCAGGGTGCTGGTGGCTGGACGGCTTCCTGATTCTGAGCCTAGGGATCAAACAACACACTGAGCTTCAAGTTCAAGGAGCTCAACTAGTTTTCCACTTGATCTCTGAGCACGTCAGCCAGGAGAACTCACCAGAATCTGCAGGTTTGGCACTGGTGCCACCACTGCTGCCTTTTCCCCAGCTGCCCCATGTGCCTTTGCCTCCTGGAGCCAGCAGCTGATTGTTGAAGTCCAGAACGGGAGACTGAGGAGGACAGAATGAACATCTGAAGAACTGAAGGACAGAAACATTCAGGAGTCCTTTTTAAAAATATTTTTTACCTTGGTGATTTTACTAAGGCGAGAGGTGTCAATGGGTCGGTTCTTGGAGATGGGCACTGTATTCCAACCTTCATCCTGGGGAGGAGCGCCGCGGCCTGGTGTGTGAGGGCCCGACCGACCTCCTCCACCTCCTCCACCTCCTCCACCCATCCTGCCTCCTGGACCTCCGCTCAGCTCCTTCTTGGAGATGAGGGCTTGCTGTACTTTCATGTGCTCCCTGTGCTCCTCCAGCTCGGCCTCTTTGTGGATCTGGTCGATGGTCTTGGGGCCCTGGTCGCCTCGACGGGGCACCCAGTTGTTCTGGTGGAAGAAGAGGTCAGAGACACGATAAAGATGAAGGGGATGAGGACGTTTGCAGAGATCTCATCTCAGCCCAACATGCTGATGAGGTTAATATAGAAATCATGGCTGGTCTGTAGGTTTAAATATTCATTTTTAGGCATTAATGAAAGTAAAGTGATTTATTTTCTCTGTTGCACAGGAAACGCTCAGAAAAGGTCCAACTCCACGAAAACAGAAGAACAGGCTAACCTGACAACACTCGTATAAGTTTGTCTGTAAATCATAAATACACACAAATAATCTGAAAACTATTTTGATGTAAAAATGAAAGAAATAAAAACTCCTGCAACACAAGATGGGCTTTTTAAACAAACAGTGGAGGATGTTTCTGGTGCTATGAGAGGACATGATGGACATCCTGTTGTCTCAGCCTATGGCACAGAGCAGCCTTGTGTTCGGGAGCAGCCCTGCATTAAACAGCTGAGGAAGACTCCTCTCTCTGAGCCCAGGTGAGACTCACACTGGCCAGGGCTAAAGACCAGGGTGCATGCCTGTGGGCTGTGGACACACACACTTATGCCACATCAAACACTAACACTCAACACAAAAGAACTGTCACAGCGTTTTTACACTAAGGTGCCAGATTACAGACACGGTTAAAACACACAAACACTAAAAAACTACCATAAACACAGTGAACCACAAAATCAAGAAAAGGGTTAACATAAGATAATAAAAACATGCAATAAACACGAAGTGATGAACCCTGAAGGATCAAACCAGGAGGGTGTGTGTTCATCAAATTTAACAAGTCCAAATGTGTTGCATTAACAGGAGCCAGTAAATCCGGTCTCCTTTCCTTGGCTACAAAACCATCTTTTATGAATTTAGTTCACATGAGCACAGTTTTATAAACGTGACAAATGTGGATCATGTCATTATAATTGGACTACAATTAACTGAACTGTAAGAAAAAAAGTTTAAGTTGTCAGATTTTCTGTTCTGATTTACCCGCCGGAGGTCCAACACATCCTGCAACATGAAGCGGATCCTGGACGTGGTCTTCCTCTCCTTTATGATTTTCTCCATCTGATTGAAGTACTGGTCCATACGAGGCTGAAAAGACCACAGCGTGTTGGTCAGTTGTGGATGCTCATGTTCTCCATCATACTTTCTTGTGAGTGTTTGTACCTTCGCCTTCTCAAAGTCAAGGTCCTTGCCGATGGTGGACAGCAGTCTGCAGAGACACTCCAGGGACTCCTCATCGTGGTTTTTAAGCAGCTTTACGATGCAGTCGTGCATGATAACCTCTGTCAGCATTTTAAGTTTGAACAGCTCCCCGATGAACTTGATGTTTCCCAGTGAGCGTCTCCTGGCCTTGTCTTTAGAGTCTTCAAGCTCCTCAATGAGCCGCTGCTTCTCCTCCTCCTTAAAGGAAAATGAAGACAGAAAAGCGTGAAATAAAAGAAGAGAAACGGTCTGCTGTATCTCACACAGTTTAACTATTATTTACCCCTGATGCAGCTTCCAGCTCCTTCTGCTTCTTCTCAAAGATCTCGTCATCGTCCTTATCCTTCTCAAACTCCTTCTGGCATCGATTCAGCAGCAGTTTGCGGAAATTTACGCCAGGTCCTGGCTTATCGGAGGTTTGGACCTTGAGCTAAAAAAACAGCATTAAGATGGCACGTTAGGAAAGAGCAGAAAACATGAATCTCAGTCTGTACAGAGTCACAGGTCAGGTACTCCAGTCCATCAGCTAGTTCACCTACGGGGCTCCACAATGATGCTTCAGCTCCCGTCAGAGAAAGTGTAAACGTTCAGATTAACTCAACCAGATTTCCACATCTTACCCCTGAAAGGCAACGACACATGTTGGCGTAGGCCACGGAGAAGTCCGGCTCGGAGATGGCCTTCTCGAAGGTCAGGTCTATGACTCCTTTCAGCCTCTCTTCTGTGTCGATGGTCAGTTCTGACACCTGCTTCATCAGCTGCTGAAACTTCTGAGGGGTGAGTTTGTTGAGGATGCTGCGGACCCGTTTAAACAGGTCCTGGGTCTTCAGCTGCTCCGGGTCGTTCTCCTCCGTCTCTTCCACCGCGCGGCTGCGAGTGGGTTTCTTCACCGAAGGCTTCCAAGCCTTCTCCGCCTTGTTGAGCTGAATGTCGTCGTTGAGAGACATGCTGGTGATGATCTTCCGTGGCTCTTTCCTCTGGATCTGCTGGGAGCGACGGGGACCACCGACACCCATGCCCATACCTGGAGGCTGGAGGGGGACAGACACGTTATCTTACTGTAATGGCGGCACCTTCATGAGCAGAGCGCTGGGTCGGGATGTTAACTCACCGGTCCGCGGCTGCCTCCCCCCATGCCAGGCCTGCCGAGGTTGGCGAAAGAGGGCGTGAAGTCAGGACCGCAGTTCATTCCTGGGAGACGGCTGGGGTCAAGCTGACGGAGGGGGGTCTTGTTTGCCTGAACAGACACAAACCAGGGTCAGCTGGCTAATAAAAGTCTGTCTTAAACATTTTATTCCACGATGTCATAACAAAAAAAAATGTTAAATCTAGGAAAAAACATTTCCTGACTTATGGGATGTCCTGTACAGAAAAGAAAAGTTTATTACAATAAGTCACTTTTACACAAGAATCCTCAAATGTTCAGATTTTTGGGGGGAATTTCTACAATAAAAAGCCACTTCCACCCCAACTCACTGTCTTTATATCTACATGAGAAGCTTCTGATGCTATTTTAGGTGCCTTTTAAAGAAATTAGTGCTTTCCACAATTTACTTTCTTCATGTCCATCCTGCCTCCTGAGGCGTAACACACACACACACACACACACACCTTTGTTCTCCACTGTGAGACCACATATCCAATAAAAAGGTCTCCAGCTGTGAGGCACATGTGTGAACAACCACTGTGGAGAAAGTGTGGAGCAGTTGCTCACACTTTCTCCAGAAAATCAGATGTTCTTGTGTGAACAGAACTGAAACCGTTTGAGACCAGAGGGAAAGGTCTGCACCTTGTCCAGGACCACATCGCTGATGGCTGGTAAACCTTCGGGCTTGTTCATGCTGGCTGAGATGAACTGGAATCCCAAAAGAAACTCTCTGTCATATTTCTTTTTCTCTTCTGTGTTGATTGGTTTCCATTGTTCTGAAACAAAAGGAGCAGAAAATGTGAGGAGATTTCTAACATGAAAAAACAAAAGAATATATACCATGTCCCCCTATTTGAACAGTGGAGAGGAGGAAAATGTGAAATCTGACTTGGCACAGTGAGGTAAAATGTCTTGAAGCTTCAGCAAAGTAAATGTTAGTGAGATCAGGACAGAGACCCACCCTCTTTGTACTGGTACTTCATGTCAGTGGTGGTCTGATTAGGAGACTCAGGCTGAATGTTCTCTGCATCTAATTTGTCCTCCTTATCCTCCCAGGTCAGATCTGCCTCCTCAGGAGCAGGTGAAGAAGCAGCAGGAGGCTCTGGTGCTGGGGCAGGAGCCGGTTCAGGCTCTGGTGGGACAACTACCTGCTCCTGTGGTCAAAAATGGGGAAGTTGGAACTCGTAACATGCTGGTCACTACATTACAAATCATCTGCAGTAGTTCTTTTCATCTTGATAATATTCTAACTAGGTGATAACAGCAATAAAAAAATCTAACTGGTGATTAGCTGTTCCAAATGCGGCAGAGAGATCCAATAAAGGGATAACTGTATTTCACTGCCATCACAATGTCACTAAAAACCCAAAGTGAAGCAGTTTCTTTTTTAAAAATTAAGAAAATACAATATTATTTCAAAATTCGGTGCATCTCTAACTTGTTTGTAAAAATTTAGTTTTCCATATTTTGGTTTCCTGCCTGAAAACTGTATTTTACAACTTGGGGACATTCAACGTGGAGACATAGGGTAAGTAGGTCTTTAACACTCCTAATTCAAAGTCAAAGATGGATTGACTACGGCTGTTCCACGCACCATGTTTACAACACTACCACAAGCATGTGCAGGCATGTGAATATTCTGGCTGCAGATTTTGACGGTGAACTTCAAGCAAAAATGTTCATTTCCTTTGTCTGACATTGAGTGGTCTCTTTTTACTTTAAAGTAGTTCCAATCTTTACCTGTATTTAAAGAGTGTAAAGAAACTGCTGATGAACTGAACAGTGAATGAAAACGTGTTAGTGGACGCACCTCCTTAAAGGCATCTAGGAGGTCTCCCACTGCCTCCTTTTTGTTCAGATCCTTCATCTTCCTCTTCTTCTTTGGCACAGACAAAGCAGCTGCAGAAAAGAGGACAACAGCTTCAAATCAGAAACAAGAATCTGAACCTTATTCTGCAGACCAGGCTGTGGAATGGATAATGGAGTTTCACAGAAGAAGAGATGAGAAACTGACCTTGCATAGTATTTTCTACAGGGGCAGGGGCGACGATCTGAGGAGGAGGGGTGTCCTCTCTGTCCTCTGCTGCGGGACGAGGAGGAGTGGACGATGTCTCTGGTGTGCTTCCGGCTGTGGACACTGTCTCTGCAGGAGACGATGTCTCCTCCTTGGCATTAGACTGAGTCTCAGCAGCTTCTGTAACATCTGGAGCAGCATCAGAAAGCAGTTCTTGTACCTCAGGCTGAGCAGGTGTTGCCTTGACAACCGTTTCATCAGGACCCTCCTCAGCAGGTCTGGGTGCTGACTGGTCCAAAGGTGCAGGTGTGGTTTGGACAGTTAGTTTGGCTGTTGCCTCAGTTACAGCTGGGGGGGTCTGAGAGTCTGGCAGCTGGCTGACGTCCGGCTCAGCTATGGGGCTGTCGTCGCGCTCAGCCATGCTGGCGATGGGAACCTCCGGGTCCTGGGGAGCTGGGAGAGGGAGGCCATTGGGAAGGCGGAGCTCCTCAGGCTGTGCAATGGGAGACTCTAGAGGGTCATCCAGATTAGTGGGTGGTAACGTGACTGACAGCTTCTCTGGCTCCACCTCTGCTGTACCGTTAGAGGTGGATGGAGAAGCATGGCACGTGCCCGGAGAGGTCTCTGCCTCATCCTCTTTCACCACCTGCTCGTCTGCCTTGGTGTCTGGTTCATTTTGTACAGAGGAGGTGGGTACAGGGTCAGGAAGAGGTGCGGGGTAGGCAGGTACCTCTGGTGCTGACTGGGGGGGGTGGTGTGGCCTCCTTTGGAGGCGGGGGGAGCATCCATCACGTCTGCAACAGGAGCACGGGATGTGGAAACTGTGTCAGGAGGGGTGTCCTGGGATTCTGAGGGTAAAGGGGATGCAGGCGCCTTAGTGTTCGTGTCAGAGGAGGAAGCCTCTGTGGGAGGTGCTCGCCCTTCGTAAGCTCAGGGGTCTGTGACAGAGGGGGGAGGCGAAGGTTTCCCTCTGTCATCTGGAAAATCAGAAGTTAAGACAAAAAGTTACCAAGGCTCCAGACAGCATGTTTAACAGTCCCGTTCCTTAATCTGACCTCTGCACCGTTCCCTGGAAAACTTTGTTTTATCAATTAAGTGGAATTTACCATTTATATGTTTTTATAAAAATTTCAACACCTTGATCAGAGACATGCACAGCTGTCATTTGTAGTGGGAATTCAGTGAAAAAAAGCTGCTTTATAAGAGATACAGAGGACAGCAGCAGTCCATAAACTCCCACACAGACACAGAACTTTTTGCTCGCTTGTTGATCTTTGGCTGCTCCTGATTGGACATTACCATTAATTTAAAGGGCCCATTTTATGCGTATTGATTTTTCCAAGTGCTTGAACTGGTCTGGGGTGTTTTAACTTACAAAGAGACTAAAAATGCCCATAAAAAAGAACTTCGTAGTTTTCAAGAGTCGTGAAGACTTTTAAATGAAGCATTTTTTACAGTTGGCCTGATTTCTGCATTTTATTCATACATCACTGGCTGGTCACTACAGGCTGGAACACCGTCCACTACCATACCTAACTAGCGCCACTCTGCTTCAGAGACTGAAACGGTCTCTCGCTTCAGAGGACTCTACTAGTATGCTGTCCTGCACAACACCAGTAGAGACGAGAAACAATGAAGCAGCGGCGGTTGCTTGCACAACGCATTCAGGTGCGTTTCAGAGAGGGGGAAAAAGAGGATACGCGGCACAGCAGAAGCTGTAACTGAGGATGGATTTGATAAGACCTTGACTCCTATATCACATTAACATAAAGAATTGTTTCAGATGGGGGGAAAGGGGATAATATGGGCCCTTTAAGCCATCTGATTGGTAGAAAGTTTGACAAAAGGTGGCTTCATCATAATGTCCAGGTGAAAACAGAGGTCTCCTAGCAACACAGTGTGTACTGTGTGATAGTGATCTTTTTAAAATGTTTTAGTATAGATACACACCAAAAAATTGGATACACCCCCAATATGCTACATCTGTTCAGGAAAGGGGGGGGGGGGGGGCAATGCAGCTCTGCCATCCAAGGCTACGCTGAGCCAGCGTTTTTCAGAGATCATTATCCATGATCTACGGACATATTTCAATAAAACAGCACCATCAGACCATGATGGACACCCTGCAGACATACATATTTTCGTCGCAATCGTATTGTCTTGATTTCAGCAACTTTGAGTGGTCTAACGGTGAGTAGCAGTAGGTGTCCTTTTTGATCTGAGATCAGATCCGATCTTTTCAGGGGTAAAAGCTATACCGAGTTCAAAACAGTCTTCTTTTATCCTATAAAGTCTTGGGCTTTGTAGGAGTCCAGAGGCGGGTTCGTTGAAAACGCAGCATCAACTTTCCTCCCGTTTCCTGGACTCCTGGTTTAACTGTGTGGTTGCGGTAATGTCCCAAATAACAAGGACAGAGTTTTTATGTACTGCTCCCGTTTGCTCCGAAGCAAGTCCAGTTGATTAATCGTCTTCTCATACTGAAATCTGCCTGAATTCAGATTATTAATATTCCTCGGCCCACATCGCGTTTGTGTCCACAGTACAAAGCCCAAGGCTTTGTTGCCAGATGGTGGTGTTTTATTGAAATATGTCCGTAGATCATGGATAATGATCTCTGAAAAGCGCCGGGTCAGCGTAGGCTTTGATAGCATTGGTTTCCCCCACTTCCTGAACGGATGTGGCATATAGGGGGCATATCCAATTTTTTGGTGTGTATCTATGAGAATGTAATTCCCATGATTTTCCCATGATGCAGTTTGTTCACATTATCATCATCATAATAATACATTTTATTTGAAAGCACCTTATCAAAGCACATAAAGACGCTGTATAAAAACAGATAAAACATGAAAAACAGTAAGCGAAAACACTAAAAATGTAAAATATAGTCTGCTCTCTCTAACTGAGAAAATTCAGATAACCAGCATGTCTGTGCAGCACCGATGTTTATTTAGTGTTTACTGTCAGTAATCTGATTGCTGCTGTGTGTTCTGCAGTAAGATATGACAGCGCGGGGTTCGCATGGCATTGTCCGTGAGTCACGTGACCACTTTTACATTGAAGTCAGCGCAAGCCGCAACTCTATTTCCATGGCTCTGGTCAACGTATTCTGCAACTCTGAGTCACCATACCTGATTAACTAGCGCCGCTAGTTAACCCTTGTAGTGCCTTGTATGAATGAATGTTCCGGTGGTGGTCGGAGGGGCCGTAGGTGCAAAATGGCTGCCATGCTTCCGTCAGTCTGCCCCAGGGCAGCTGTGGCTACATACATAGCTTATCATCACCAAGTATGAATGAGGAGTGAGTGAATGATGGATCTACCGTGAGCGCTTTGAGTGCCTTGAAAAGCACGATATAAATCTAATCCATTATTATTATTATTATTATTATTATTGACAGTTCTGGAGGTTGGCACCTGTGTCCGCTGATGTCAGAGCTCATTGGTTGTTGATTGTGTTGCGTCACTGCGACTTGCGATAATATTAAACATGTTTGATATTATCAGAAGCCTAAGATGAGGACTGAAAAAGAAAAGACCGATATAAAACAGCAGAGATTACCGCCTCAAAGTTAGGCCGGGGGCGCACCGCGACTCCCGGCCTAACACGCACAGTTCCTGAGAAACTGTTGACCATATAATCTAGTGCAGTTTTAATGGTTAAGGTCTGATAAATGACAGCTGGTCTGAGCAGCTGCTGAGTGAGAGGTGGAGAACATTGTGGGCAGATGATAACCGAGTTAATCTGGGGTGTTGCACCATTACTGTCTCTGTGGTGGTGATAAAGACTTACCTGGTCTAACCGGAGCTGGTGTAGCAGCAGCTGGGGTGCTCTCACCGTTAGCCTGGGGCACTGCTGAACTTTCTGATCCAGATATAGCGGTCTGTGAAGAAAAAAAAAAACAAAAAAACACCAGGTATGACCGTAGAACTGAGGACAGCAGACATTTTCCCACCTGAACAGGAGAAATAAACTTCCAGCTAAATCCATATAAAAGCTGACAGTCTGCAACTAGGTTAGTATGATGTAAATCAACTCTAAAACTAGATCTGACCATAGTTCAGAGTAAAGAAACAAAAACAGTTAAACATCTTTTTTTGACCAAACCAAAAGAAAAACTGACATATATGTGTGTTTGTGAGTCGTCTCTTACATAGCTTTGGTTAAGAGCGTGTTATATCAACTCACCTGTGGTGGGGTTGGGGTGGAGCCACTTCGGCCTCCTGACATAATCTCCTCTGTAATATCTCGACCTCCTTGGTTAGGGTCTCTTATTCTAATCTGAGGATATGACAGAGAATTATGAAAGAAAAATGAGGCTTAAAACCAAAGCAGTCATATTTAGACTCATAGGAGTAATTTTACAGGAAGATGGCTTCTCATGAGGAAATATGTACCGTTATCAGCCCTATCTGTGTCTACTATCTAACTCTTATTCATTAAAATCGACATTATTCAGTCTGAACATGAAAGCACATGAAAATCCTTCTGATCAAGTGAACACGGTGAAAGTTAAAGAAGCTGACAGCAGGAACCAACCTGAAGCAAAACAGCCAAATTCCTCTGCTGATTTAAGTAGTTGTGAAACTGGCTGACTGTTACAAAAAGGCAAAGCACCATCAGGTCTGACAACTGCAGCTTTCTGTGTGTGTGTACACAATAACATCAGGCTGAATGAGTGGAAATCTGTCCCAACGCACATTTTCTAAAGTCACATTACCCTGTCATGAAAACGGTCCGAGTCAGAAAAGCTGCTGACGCACAGTCACTGAACAAGGATTAAACTGGAAAAGTTCCCCGTCAGCTGCTACAACACTTTTTTGCTCTGTAACCTACTTTTGAGAAAAAGTGCAACAATGTTTGCTCAACACGACTGACCTTTACCTGCTCGGTTTGTTTGCAACTCTTCTCCAACAGCACTACAAACCCTGGTGGGCCTCTTTCATCCCGGGGCTGGAGTAGCCGCTCCAGCTAGCTTTAGTGCTGGACTTTCAACCCCACAAAGCAGGATGGCGGATGGATTTAGAGAGCCGTTTCAGCTCGGTTTCACTCACATAATTCCCACCCAGGATACACCGGCAGAGCTGGGCAGCAAGCTAAGCTAGCAGCCTGATGACTGTCTCACACGCTGAGCAGAACAGGGAGGGAAAAAGGCAGAAAGCGACTGGCCTTGTAAAGCTGTGGTATTGGAATGTGCACCCCCGCCCGCAGTGACTAACAGACAGTTAAAAGGGGTCGGAGGGAGGAGGGGCATGGTTGGGAAATGGGAGGGTTTCCAGAAAAAAAGAGAGTTAGCATTATCAAATGCGCTGCAACTACCAGAAAAACTCCCCCCTTTTCCTTGGTCTCCTCTCCTTCTGTCATCCAGCTCAGTCAGGCTAAAGTCAGATTCTTTCAGCCTTCTTGGAGCAAAGGAAGAGGAGGGGGAGGAAGGCTCTCTGGTTAGCCCTTCCGGCTCAGGGGGAGGAGACCAGTGGCCACGTGGAGCTGAGCTATGTGCTGACATGTCCTTCACCCCTCCCTCCTGGATTTTCTCTGTGCCACAGAGAGTCAAAAGAAGAAGAAATGTACTGTTTAACAGGAACAAAAAGATAAAAACTGGCTGCATGGTAGCAGATACATACGTGCACCCCTCTCCATAAATCTCTGTAAAATAACTTTTTATCCAACATATATGCAACAACATGAAGTTTGTGCAGCTCAATATCAAAGAGCAAGACACCGAAACCGGCATCATCCATGTTAGCACAAAGTCTTCCAGCTTAACTACAACCAGCACTCCTCAGAACAATGAACCCTCCTCTGTTATCAGATAACAGACACAGATTTTTTTCCCCTTTTATCTATATGACGGAGATTGTAAATTACAAACCAGGATGTAGCAGCGAATTACATGTTTGACTGAAATGGGTGGAGAGTAAAAATGTTTTTAAAAAAATACATAATTAATGAGAGTTATAAAACTTCACTGCTGAGGTTAAGACATCAGATTTTTCTGAAAAACGAGTCAAAAACTGTAACCAGTTGATCTGTAAGAAGACAATCTCTCTGAACTGTGGTCCTTGCCAGAAATCCCAAAAGCACCAGAGAGAGTTTAACAACAGATATTAAAGTAACTCTTTGTAACTTTCTGACCTTAGAAAAATATGTCTGACTTGTTTTGACGGTACAGTGGCATTCATTATGTACATTTCTGGAGTCATCATTGCCCTGTAGCTTCCCAAAGCTGAGAAACCACAAGTCACAAATGCGTTTTTTCCAGTTTTGAATGTCACATTACAGCTGAATTTTGTTTTACATCACGTCATACACCAGCAAGCGGATAATACACTGTGGCTGTTTTCAATGCCCGCGGTGACTGATTCAGTAAAGAAACCCAAGAGGACATTATTGGAGTAAGAGAGATGGGGACAGAGTACAGAGATCAGACAACAATCAACAGTATAAACTATTTCATGTAGTTGATATTGCTGCATATGTCAATTATACAAAGAAAAATAACGTCACCTTTTTAGGGGGGTGGGTTGTTTTGGCACGCCAGACTTCCCTCCTCAGTAAGTAATGATATGCGGCTCTACTCGGCTCAACCTAGTTTACGTCTCTCTGATTTGCTACATCCTTTTTTGGGAAACTGGGTCAACTGCATAGATTGTTAGAGATGGACGTGGTATCCGGTTACATCTGAATAGAGCAAAGTGAAGCCAGTTGGGTGTGTCCTACCGCCGCCATCTTGCCATGTCACATGTGTCGTCACTCCCGGAAAATACTAATATGGGCACAGCGCGGTCGTGGAGCAGATGATTGACAGCCAACGTACTCTGGGCTAAATGCAAACTGATCTAACTCGAAACTAACAGAAGCTAACAAAGATTAGCCTCCCAAGCGGCAGGAAGACATGTTTGGACTGGCTGTTAGCTGACTAAAAACCACCATTTTGCTACTTTGCTGCAGACTGAGACCTTACCGAAACAAGAAGGTAATTGCTACCCACCGGCCGGCAGGTCAGCTTTCGGTCTGCCGCATGCCGATCAAAAGGACATGCCCAATTATGTGTAATTTCAGGATTAAATAACATCTAAACGGATGAGTTTTTAAAAAAAATCACCCCCCTTCACAGCTGACATGAAGGTAAACCTGACCTATTAAACCTAAAATGATTTTTTGAACCCGGCTGTAAACATGTTTATTTCTGCCGTGAAGTTGGCCTTTTTAACATGGGAGTGTGTGGGGATTTGCTCTGTTTTGGAGCCAGCCCCTAGTAGATCAGGAGAGAATTACAATTAAAAACTTCACTTCCTGGTTTCACACTTTTCCAGCAAAATTTGCCCCTTGGTCAACAGCCTGTTGCAAGCAGAGTTTGTTTGCCATTGAGGCTATCATATGTTAGCATCATCGGCTCTTCAGAGAGTAAATGTACATTTTCAGACAGGACAGCATTTAGAAAATGAATAAACTTGCGGGTAAATACAACGTTGTGGTTGTCTCCTTCAGTGTTGCTACATCCATTTGTTGGAAAACCCCGACTTGAACTGACCCATATTCAGAATTGCTGGCAGACATTGTAGTGCGACTCACGCCCAATGTATCAGCTGGGGGAGGAGGAGAAAGGGGAAGGCTGTTCGCTTGATGGTATGCTCTATTTGGAGGAAATGAATTACAGAGAAAGATATCCTATGTTGAATGATAGGCTACTCTCTGATTAGACCGTTTTTGAACAAAGAAACAAAGCCCATGAAAAGAGACTTTGATACTTGGCATCATCAGTGCACAACAGATCATGTTGTACCCCTAAAACCACAGAAAAGTGAAATTTGTTGTCATAATCTCTTCAATGACTGGAGAGAGCACAGATGCAAAACAGAAGATGAGTTACAAAAAAGTCACTTGGACATTTTTGTCACGATTAAACCGTTATCAAGTCTAGAAAAAGGATTTAATCCGTATTTTATGTGCCGTCTGACTGTGCCAAAAATTTGGAACAGTTGTCAGTAACGAATGGTTGGAGGAAGTCGGCTGCACGATTGCAAAGTGCGGGACGGTTAGACGCAAACGGTGGGGCGGGGTGGCGTATAGGGAAAGGACTGGAGTTATGCAGCGCTTTCTGTTTGCATCTATTTGTGCCACAGCATGGTGGCGAGAGTTTCATGCTCAAAAT
The DNA here is from genome assembly GCA_023101725.1 of Atherinomorus stipes. Classification (NCBI taxonomy): domain Eukaryota; kingdom Metazoa; phylum Chordata; class Actinopteri; order Atheriniformes; family Atherinidae; genus Atherinomorus; species Atherinomorus stipes. The sequence continues at coordinate 31,552 of JALJCO010009437.1, forward strand.
GTTTCAGAAAACAACAATGAGACCTAGTTCTTAGACCCTTGCAGCGAGAATCCAGAATGTTCTAATCTAGCTTGTTTGAGAAAGCCCATGAGACGTGTCCTTAGCCATCATAAATTTCACAGATTAATAGTCTCACATGTGTTTGACAGTGGTTCTCAAACTGCAGTAATTACGGTTTATCATTGAGAAATCACCTTGCATTTTGTTTTTCGCTCCATCATGATTCATTTTGTGATTACTGCATTTCACTTCAGTACTTTTTATATTATGTTTGAAGAAAGACAGACAGACAATATTACTTGATTATATTTTATGTTGAAGGTACATTACATTAGCTATTTACACAGATATTTCCTATTTCACATTAAGTTATTATTCTTGGAGATTTGAAGCTGCCACATTACTTTTTCGTATTATTTCTCAATATTTGCTCTGTTCTTTTAAAAAGCACCTTAAAAGTTTTTTTTTTTTTTTTTTTTTACATAAAGCAAATCCATAATGCTGCTTTTTGTGTCTTTCATTTGAAGAAAAGGTTGATATTCAATTATTCCTTTTTAGTGTACTACATTTACATTTGTTAGTGATGATCGATAGACTAATCCATTGAGAAAATAATTGCTAGGCGCAGATCTACTATTGGCCTGAAGCCTGGGCTTAATAGATGGGTTTCCGTTTACAAACATTGGCAGTTGCGCGTGCAACCAGGGGGCAAAAAGCCTGTGTTTTGTATTGGAGTCTACGGCCAAACACGCACTCATATCATTCATAAAAATTGAAGTAACCCGACGAAACAAACAGAGATCATTGTGTTTAAAATTATATTGAATAAATCTGTATTTTGATGACAAATTACAAAATACCGACGCTGCGTTGCTGTGTTATATTTCTATCACGATTATACTATAAACAGTATAAACTCAAACGCCATCTGATTTACGACCCCGTACTTCGTACTAAATCTCCGGGATGCGTTGTTATGCCACGTGAACGTTCGTAAACGGCTCCACAATCAGTTTCTTCTTCCTTTTTAAGTTCGTGCCTAAGCAGCAGAGGATGGCTGTCACACACAATGTTTACAGTTTATGTCATGCAGCCGATCGCGGCAGTGATGCTGCTATTACAGTCTTCCGACTAGAATACGGGAATAATTTCTGCCTCCGCCGTGGTTTAATCCTACATGTGACCATGGTGAAAGACTAAATAAATCATAGTCTGAACCGGAATAAGTTATCTGGGAGGGTTTTCTGAAGATCAGTCACGCCTGCTGTCCTATTTTCACCATTTTCAACTGTTCACATGCATTAATGTTTGATTTTTGCAACCGAACAAATACCAGGACTCAAACATTATATTTCCCCGACAATTTCACGTCATATCTTGACCTAATCTGCATTTAAAGTTGAGTTTTGTATGTAAAACACACGTCTTCTCATAGTTCAATAATGCTTTTCCTCTGTTTTATTGCCCCCTGGTTGCGTGCGCATCCTATCTGTGACGTTGCTCAGAAACCCATCTATAGGCGCTAGTGGGAAAGGGGCACAAGTGGTCCTTAGTAGTCCCTCTGACGGGGGATCGAGAACTAGTGTTGCCCCATCTAGATTACTTCACGATTCAATTCCATTACAATTATGAGATCCACGATTTTTCGCTCATGGCGATTTATAATGTGTCGATTTGATTTGATTATTGAGACAATAATAATCACGATTATTGCGATTTTTAATGCTTTTTTGCATCTAACATTTTTTTTTCTTCATTTGCAGCTACATTTGTAAATAAATTAGATTACTAATTCAAAGACACACGGTACTTCTGCTAAAGTTTTCCACTGCTGTTCCAACAACCAAGAAATGTGCACATCCTTCCAGATTTCCTTGATATTAATAAGAAAATAGCTCGAATTTCATCTGTCCTAATTAGACATGTACAGAAATGTCACCCTAAGCAATGGCGGTCTACTGACGGCGTTTGCCCTGATTATTCTATAAAAGCTTGTAGTTGAAGTGACTATGTAAACCACATTGTACAGTATATTAAAAACAAAGTTAGGAAAATAACAATGGTGGCTTTGCTTTTGAATTACGTTCAACTGACACAGACCCTTTAAGTACAGAACACTTCAAGGGACTTGAGGCAAGATTAAGAAACGAAACTCGCAACTGCCGCGACTGGTGCTTCAGGTAACTGCAGCCACGAGCCAAGCCGTCACGGGAGCGTGCACAAACTGAAGCTATAATGTTGTTTACTCACCTTTTTCTCCGTAGTTACACTTTTTAGTGTCTTTCAGTTGATCTGGATCGTTTGCTGATGGCAGAATAATCCATAACAATCGCTTACAGTGTTTGAATTTACCGCGACCGGCTTCGTCCTATATCAAAACAGCGGATGTAGCGTCATGTGACGTCACGTCCGCATGGCAGAGCTGAAAAGCCATAATGTTGTTACTGAGCTTTTTCTTCGTAGTTACACTTTTTAGTGTCTTTCAGTTGATCTAGATCGTATTCTGACGGCAGAAGAATCCATAATTATCGCTTACGGTGTTTTTATTTAACGCGACCGTCTTTTTCCTGCATCAAAACTGCGGATGTAGGTCATTTGATGTCACGTCCGCAGGGCAGCGCGGGAAATTCGGACACCGAATTGCAGCGCGTTTTGCAGCACACAGCCTGTTCAAGGCAACGGACAGAAACATGGGTGGAAACGTTATTTTTGGTATTTAGCGCTTCATTTTTTAATTCCTGCCTCAAGTCCCTTTAACGACATAATGACAAGATAACAGAGACCTAACTTGCACAAACAAATAGCCAACAACTATTTACCATCTTTTTAGCATTGTTGTAGATTTTTGGGACCTCCTTCGTTGCAAAACAGGTGCAATGCGGGCATTTGTAACATGGCTCCGCGGCTCGCAATATTTTACGGAAAGCCTTGTTGTTCACCACTAAATGAGGCTGCAAATCAACCAACTGCTCCCCCGGCGCTTTAAGTAGCAGCCCACTGCTCTCTGATACTCACAGTACAGACAATTGGTGAAATGCAGAGCACTAATTTCCCCTTGGGGATCTTACCAGTATAACAAAAAAAAAAAAAAAAAAAAATCCAAGCCAATGAATCGGCCTATTGCATGTGTGATCTGACAGGCTTTCTCCAAATTCCTGGGAAGTTTAGTGATCGTATCAAAGATGGTCCTCTTGTGCTGGGACAGGCGGCGGTGCATTCTTCGTCTCGGGATGGAATCGCTTGAGGTGCTGTAGCATGTTCTTTGTATTACGAAGGTACTTTATTTTAATGTCTTGCCCAGAGTTTTTTTTCAGAGTTTTCCTAAAACCAAAACGACTTCCAAACGTGTGAGCCATACCCAGGTGGCAAAACTATTGCAGGCTCTTTAGCTGGAGCACTGAGCTGGGGTAGCCTCTTGTTGTGTGTCACTTGTTAAACTGTCCGGGCGGCGGCGGCGGCGGCATGGTTTTTTCTAGGGATGCACCGCTTTGCGGACATGGCGCGTTCTCCTGCTGGTTGATGTCATCTTTATGACATGGTCGCCCCTTCCTGCTGGATGATGTCATCTTTATGACATGGCGCGTTCTCCCGTTTCTGGATGATGTCATCTTTATGACATGGCAGCGTTCTCCTGCTGGTTGATGTCATCTTTATGACGTGGTATGCGTTCTCCTGCTGGATGATGTCATCTCCTTTATGTCATGGCGCGTTCTCCTGCTGGATGATGTCCATCTTTATGACATGAGCGCGTTCACACCACCACCACCAAGCTGAGCCGTTGATGCAAGGCAGGATGGATCCATGCTTTCATGTTGCTGACACCAAATTCTGAGCCTACATCTGAACTTCGTAGCAGAAGTGGAGACTCATCAGACAAGGCAACATTTCTCCATCTTCTATTGTCCAATGTTGGTGAGTCTGTGTGGAGTGTAGCCTCAGTTTCCTGTTCTTAGCTGACAGGAGTGGCACCCAGTGTGGTCTTCTGCTGCTGTAGCCCATCTGCTTCCATGTTGGATGTGTTGTTCATTCAGAGATGCTCTTCTGCAAACTTCGGTTGGAACAAGTGCTTATTTGAGTTCCTGTTACCTTTCTATCAGCTGGAAACAGTCTGGCCATTCTCCTCTGACCTCTGACCTCTGGC
>JALJCO010009439.1:0-22500 GCA_023101725.1 Atherinomorus stipes
CGGGAGATTCTCATCTCATCTCACCTTTATGTGGATAAAGGAAAGCACCAGCAGAACATGGATAAGATCTAACCCAAATGACAAGAACAGTCCTGAATGTAATTTGAGAAATATTTAGGTAAAAATCAAGAACAAAGATGTCTTAAACTTTCATCTTTCTCCTTCTTTAAAGATTAAAACCCAAAGTCCACAAAGGCTCATTATTATTATTATTTAATGTTCTTTTTTGTTTTACATCAAAGGTCACAGAAATAAGTTGATTATTCTTTTATGCTGTTTACCATTTCCTGCAGCCATTCATGCTTTTTGTTTTAGCCAGCCTTTGATGCTGTGTGTTTGACAGTTTTCACTGGGTGGGTTTAGTTTATTGCATCCTTTATTCACTTTGTGTTTTGTTTGACTGTGATTGAGGCTGATATTTTTCTACTGCTGGTGGAGAAATCACTTCTGGCCACATTTGACTTGTGCTTGTTGCATTACATTTATTAGACAGCAGTTTGACCACATGCTGCAGCATCAATGTGCATCAGAAATAAGACAGGAAGCAGAAGCAGTTTTACTTTCGCCACCTAGTTCTAGGGATGTTAACCATTTCCCTGGTTCCATTGGGTGTCTCTGGTTTGTATGAGGAAGATAACTCAAACACAAACTACACTGAAAAAAATCTGTATAATTTAAGGTGAAAAACTGGCAGCTGTGCCACACCAAGACCAAGACATTTCCAAGACCAGGGACCATGACCAAGACATTGAACAAGACTGGGTAATGTCTTGGTTTCGGTAGTGAAAATATGTAAATTTATCACTGTAAAAATTACAGCGAAAGGAGATAACTGTATTTTGATTAAGCAATTGTATTTTTTACAGTGAAAAACTGTAAATTTTTCACTACAAAAGTTACGGTTACACTGTAAAAGACATAATGATATCATGACTAAGTTTTTACAGAGAAAAACTACAGTTTTTCACTGTAAAAACTACATTTACAGCTTAAAGTTATAATTGTATCTTGATTAAGTAACTAATTTTTACAGTGAAAAACTGTAAATTTTTCACTACGAAAGTTACGGTTACACTGTAAAAGACATAATGATATCATGACTAAGTTTTTACAGAGAAAAACTACAGTTTTTCACAGTAAAAACTACATTTACAGCTTAAAGTTATAATTGTATCTTGATTAACTAATTTTTACAGTGAAAAACTGTAAATTTTTCACTGTAAAAGTTACAGTTACAGCTTAAAGTTGTAATTGTTTCTTGATTAAGCAAGTGTAATTTTTACAGTGAAAAACTGTAAATTTTTCACTGTAGAAGTTACAGTTAAAGCTCAAAATCGTAATTGTATCTTATTAAGCAAGTGTAATTTTTATAGTGTAGGCTATTAGGCTAATTATACAAGTTTTTTGTAGTTTGATATCAGTGCGATATTTTCGCTGACATCAGGCCTCACCGGTCCTGCTGACCGAAGACCGTTCTCTTCCTCCATGTCTTCAGTTCATGACTAAAACAAACGTGGGGCTGACAGTTTCATTTACCAGAAAAAGAGACTTGTTTTTCTTGAACGCGTTGGCAGCGTGTACATGTAGAAGTGTGTGGGTGGGTGTTCCTGGTGTATTAAACCGCTGCACACAGCTGCCGCTGACTTTCCAGCTGGACACCAGACAACCCCGGCAGCAGCAGCAGCTGGAAAAATGGACAGAATGTTCTAAAAAGGAGGGATGAGAGAGGAGAGCCAGATCCTGAGGCGAGATGTTGGGCTTTTTACACCAGAACCCTCTGCAGTCGCTGCCTCCCGGTCCGTTTCCTGCCCCACACCTGTAATTTGTGTCCACAGCAGAGAAAGCAGACTCGTGAGACCCTGCACGGTGCAGGATCCGGTCCCAGCGCCAGGTCTGCACCCCCCCACCCCACCAAGGTTATAACAGTTTGGGATTTTTCATTAGTTTCAGTTTTCATTTAGTTTTGACTTTTTGTTTTTAATTCAGTCAGTTTTAATTAGTTTTTTTTTAGCAGGTTTGCTAGTTTTTATCAGTTTTTATTTTTGGGGAAAATGCTTAGTTTTAGTTAAGTTTTTATTAATTTCAGTGTTAGTTTTAGTTGTTGGGGATTTTTTAAAATAAATTATAGGTATTTGTCTAACATGACATTCAAAATCATCAGAAAGTCACTCGAAATAAAAGCAAAGTAAACAGATTAAATAGAAACAGGTTTCATATCAACCCAAAAAGCTGATGTATTAAATATATTTGCGAAAACAAAAACTACGGATGTTTTTGCAATAATTTTAGTTTGTTTTATTCAGTTTTTTAAAGACACAACACAGTTTCAGTTATTGTTTTTTGAAAAACTGTCATTTTTATTTTTATATCGGTAATGAAAATGTTTTTCCAATTTTAGTTTTCGTTAGTTTTAGTAAACTATAATAACCGTGCCCCCCCACCTGCCTTCATCTCCCTCACTTCTGTTCTGCCCCATTTTCCACTTAGATGCTTGCAGACTTCAAATATAAGCAAAGTCAGGAGATCCGGACGAGCAAGGGAAAGAGGAGAGAGAGGGGGATGATGATGATGATGATGAAAGCAGCCACACGGTCTGTGTTTAGTGGGTTAGTGGAGCGCTGGCCTTCGCTCACAGGGACGCAGCAGATCCACGGATCAGTTCTCAGACCAGAACCAGGACTTCGCTGTCGTCTTGTTTCTGCACAGACGGTGTGAAGTTTCCATCTCAGAGACCCCCCCCCCCGTTTTGGCCGGTAATCACTAAAAAAGCCGAAGAAAAACCAGTTTTTGAGTCAAGATTTGGTTTAATAACGAAAGCAAATCCGGCTGCTTTAACAGACTGAACCTGTAAAATGTGGCTGATAAACATGAATAACATCTTATAAAATATATTCTGAGATGGTCACAAACACATTTATATCACACGTATAATTCATGGAATAAAATCAGACTCCTACAAGAACAAATCAGAATTAGGCTATAAACCATAGACTGTATATAATTACTGGACGTAGCTTCCGGTCTCTTCTGAATAGAGAAATGTGAAGCCAGGTGGGCGTGTCTTACCGTCGCCATCTTGCCGTGTCACGTACGTCGTCACTCCAGGAAAATCCTAAAATGGGCACAGCGCGGCCGCGGGACAAATGATTGACAGCTGACGTACTGTGGGCTAAACGCTAACTGAGCTAACACGAAACTAAGAGGAGCTAACAAAGATAAGCCCCCTAAGCGGCATGGTTAAGGTAAGACATGCTTAGACTTGCAATTCGCTGACTAAACACCGCCGTTGTGCGACTCTGTAACAAACTGAGACCTTATTAAGAGCAAAGAAGGAGCTAACTAGGAGCCTCCGGTCGGCAGGCGGAGCTTCCGGTCTGCCGCATGTCAATCATAAGGACACGCCCTTAATTATGTGTAATTTAAAGAATAAATATCATCTAAACGAATGAGTTATAAAAAAATTCACCCCCCTCACAGTTGACATGAAGGTAAACGTGACCTAATAAACCTAAAATGATTTTTTGAACCAGGCTGTAAACCTGTTTATTTCTGCTGTGAAGTTGGCGTTTTTAACATGGGAGTCTATGGGGATTTGCTCGCTCTTGGAGCCAGCCCCTAGTGGATGAAGGGAGGATTACACTATTTACAACAAGGAAGCGAGCTTCACTGTTCTGAGGCGGAGTTTGCCCCTTGCTATAAACACAAAATCTACAACATTTTACTACAAAAAGAGGAACAACAGAAAAAACTGATGGAAACTGATTTAAAAAGAGATAAAATGCTGCAGTAATAGATCACATTGGAAATAAAAAGGCTCAGTTTAAATAATCTGTAAATAAACCTGGGGTTTATGTACGTAGACAGGCCATTAAAGCACACAATTTCATTCAACAATTTATTTATTTAAACTTTTCTTTTAGAATTTTTTTAAGAACTTCCAAACAATATTTTCTGCATCAACAGCTGATTTTCTCTCTTTTTCTTAAAAATTCTTTCTTTCCAAAGAGTGTTAGATGTTTGCTTTAGATGGAGCTGCAGATGCTTCAGGGCTGTTAGCATTAGCATTAGCATTAGCTGGTGCTCCATCCATCTTCTCAGTTCTGCTTTATCTCCACTCACTAATCCATATTTCATAACTTGGATTGGGATTTGTTTTTTTTTTGGGGGGGGGCGGTTTGGGACCGTTTGTGTCTTCATTATTTCGTTTTAATTCTTCTTTACATGTTTGCTACAGGCTAGCGGCTAGCTTTAAATTTAAGGTCTTGTGGCCCACATGTGCTAATGGAAAGTTTTTTTGCGGCCTTCTAGGTGGTGCCTGAGGCCCAAGCTTGGGCCGAGGCCCCATGGTTAAGAATCAGTGCCGTAGGATACGGGTGGGGCTTTGGCTTGGTTCGGGTTCGGGTAAGGGGCTAGGATACGGATGGGGCTTTGGGTTTTGGTTCGGGTTCGGGTAAGGGGCTAGGGTACGGATGGGGCTTTCGGTTTTGGTTTGGGTAAGGGGCCAGGATACGGATGGGGCTTTGGCTTGGTTCGGGTTTGGGTAAGGGGCTAGGGTACAGATGAGGCTTTGGGTTTTGGTTCGGGTTCGGGTAAGGGGCTAGGGTACGGATGGGGCTTTGGGTTTTGGTTTGGGTAAGGGGCTAGGGTACGGATGGGGCTTTGGGTTTTGGTTTGGGTAAGGGGCTAGGGTACGGATGGGGCTTTGGCTTGGTTCGGGTTTGGGTAAGGGGCTAGGGTACGGATGAGGCTTTGGGTTTTGGTTCGGGTTCGGGTAAGGGGCTAGGGTACGGATGGGGCTTTGGCTTGGTTCGGGTTTGGGTAAGGGGCTAGGGTACGGATGAGGCTTTGGGTTTTGGTTCGGGTTCGGGTAAGGGGCTAGGGTACGGATGGGGCTTTGGGTTTTGGTTTGGGTAAGGGGCTAGGGTACGGATGGGGCTTTGGGTTTTGGTTTGGGTAAGGGGCTAGGGGTACGGATGGGGCTTTGGCTTGGTTCGGGTTTGGGTAAGGGGCTAGGGTACGGATGAGGCTTTGGGTTTTGGTTCGGGTTCGGGTAAGGGGCTAGGGTACGGATGAGGCTTTGGGTTTTGGTTCGGGTTTGGGTAAGGGGCTAGGGTACGGATGAGGCTTTGGGTTTTGGTTCGGGCAAGGGGCTAGGGTACGGATGGGGCTTTGGCTTGGTTCGGGTTTGGGTAAGGGGCTAGGGTACGGATGAGGCTTTGGGTTTTGGTTCGGGTTCGGGTAAGGGGCTAGGGTACGGATGGGGCTTTGGCTTGGTTCGGGTTTGGGTAAGGGGCTAGGGTACGGATGAGGCTTTGGGTTTTGGTTCGGGTTCGGGTAAAGGGCTAGGGTACGGATGGGGCTTTGGCTTGGTTCGGGTTTGGGTAAGGGGCTAGGGTACGGATGAGGCTTTGGGTTTTGGTTCGGGTTTGGGTAAGGGGCTAGGGTACGGATGGGGCTTTCGGTTTTGGTTTGGTTGAGGGGCTAGGGTACGGATGGGGCTTTCGGTTTTGGTTTGGGTTCGGGTAAGGGGCTAGGGTACGGATGGGGCTTTGGGTTTTGGTTTTGGTTTGGGTAAGGGGCTAGGGTACGGATGGGGCTTTCGGTTTTGGTTTGGGTAAGGGGCTAGGGTACGGATGGGGCTTTTGGTTTTGGTTTGGGTGAGGGGCTAGGGTACGGATGGGGCTTTCGGTTTTGGTTCGGGTTCGGGTTGGGGGCTAGGATACGGATGGGGCTTTGGCTGGGTTTGGTTTGGGTAAGGGGCTAGGGTACGGATGAGGCTTTGGGTTTTGGTTTGGGTAAGGGGCTAGGGTACGGATGGGGCTTTCGGTTTTGGTTTGGGTGAGGGGCTAGGGTACGGATGGGGCTTTCGGTTTTGGTTTGGGTGAGGGGCTAGGGTACGGATGGGGCTTTCGGTTTTGGTTTGGGTAAGGGGCTAGGGTACGGATGGGGCTTTCGGTTTTGGTTTGGGTGAGGGGCTAGGGTACGGATGGGGCTTTGGGTTTTGGTTTGGGTAAGGGGCTAGGGTACGGATGGGGCTTTCTGTTTTGGTTTGGGTAAGGGGCTAGGGTACGGATGGGGCTTTTGGTTTTGGTTTGGGTGAGGGGCTAGGGTACGGATGGGGCTTTTGGTTTTGGTTTGGGTAAGGGGCTAGGGTACGGGTGGGGCTTTCGGTTTTGGTTTTGGTAAGGGGCTAGGGTACGGATGAGGCTTTGGGTTTTGGTTCGGGTTTGGGTAAGGGGCTAGGGTACGGATGGGGCTTTTGGTTTTGGTTTTGGTAAGGGGCTAGGGTACGGATGGGGCTTTGGGTTTTGGTTTGGGTAAGGGGCTAGGGTACGGATGGGGCTTTGGGTTTTGGATCGGGTAAGGGGCTAGGGTACGGATGGGGCTTTGGGTTTTGGTTTGGGTAAGGGGCTAGGGTACGGATGGGGCTTTGGGTTTTGGTTTGGGTAAGGGGCTAGGGTACGGATGGGGCTTTCGGTTTTGGTTTGGGTAAGGGGCTAGGGTACGGATGGGGCTTTCGGTTTTGGTTTGGGTAAGGGGCTAGGGAATGCATTATGTCACTGAATGTCCTCACAAAGATAGAAGTTCAAGGATGTATGTGTGTGTTTTCATCCCCCAGCTCAGAATAAGTGGCACCAGACAGGCCTTATAAGGAGCTGTTAGATCATTGGCCACACTGTTAGCAAAACAGAACCATATGTGTGCTGAATGTGTGTGTGTTTGTGTTTGTGCGTGTGTGTGTTCATGTGTGTGTGTGTGTGTGTGTGTTCGTGTTCGTGTGTTGTTTGTGTGTGTGTGTTCATGTGTGTGTGTGTGTGTTCATGTTCATGTGTGTGTGTGTGTGTGTGTTCATTGTGTGTGTGTGTTCATTGTGTGTGTGTGTGTGTGTGTTCATGTGTGTTTGGAGGCCTGTACCTCTAGTGTGTGTAAGTAAAACCATGTGTGTGCAGAGGTAGCCGAGAGAACAGGAGTCTGCTGCTAATAGGCATGGTGGAGGTCAGATTATACGGTCGTGTTAAACACACACACACACACACACACCCCCACACACACACTTTCACAAACACACACACGCACACCCCCACACACACACACTTTCACAAACACACACGCACACTCTCACACACACACGCACACTCTCACACACACACACTTTCACAAACACACACACGCACACTCACACACACACACACGCACACTCACACACACACACTTTCACAAACACACACACTCTCACACACACGCACACACTCACACACCATGTTTGTGTTTCACCTCCTCTGGTGTGTGATGTCACCGTGAGGTGTGAGACATTGATGCTGAGCTTCACATAAGACGAGGTGTCGCAGTAATGAGTGAAAGACTAGCTGGTGGGTGGAGCGTCCTTCCCCATCCTTCCTCATCCTTCCCCGTCCTTCCCCGTCCTTCCCCGTCCTTCCCCATCATTCCCCGTCCCTCCTCGTCCTTCCCCGTCCTTCCCCGTCCCTCCCCGTCCTTCCCCATCATTCCCCGCCCCTCCTCGTCTCTCCTCGTCCTTCCCCGTCCCTCCCCGTCCCTCCCCGTCCTTCCCCATCATTCCCCGCCCCTCCTCGCTCTCTCCTCGTCCTTCCCCGTCCCTCCCCGTCCTTCCCCATCATTCCCCGCCCCTCCTCGTCTCTCCTCGTCCCTCCCCGTCCTTCCCCATCCTTCCCCATCATTCCCCGTCCTTCCCCATCATTCCCCGCCCCTCCTCGTCTCTCCTCGTCCTTCCCCGTCCCTCCCCGTCCCTCCTCGTCCTTCCCCGTCCTTCCCCATCATTCCCCGTCCCTCCTCGTCCTTCCCCGTCCTTCCCCATCATTCCCCGTCCTTCCCCATCATTCCCCTCCCGTCTCTCCTCGTCCTTCCCCGTCCCTCCCGTCCCTTCTCGTCCTTCCCCGTCCTTCCCCATCATTCCCCGTCCCTCCTCGTCCTTCCCCGTCCTTCCCCATCTTCCCCGTCCTTCCCCATCATTCCCCGCCCCTCCTCGTTCTCCTCGTCCTTCCCCCGTCCCTTCCCCGTCCCTCCCCGTCCCTCCCCGTCCTTCCCCATCCTTCCCCATCATTCCCCGCCCCTCCTCGTCTCTCCTCGTCCTTCCCCGTCCCTCCCCGTCCCTCCTCGTCCTTCCCCGTCCTTCCCCATCATTCCCTGCCCCTCCTCGTCCTTCCCGTCCCTCCCCGTCCCTCCTCGTCCTTCCCCATCCTTCCCCATCATTCCCCGCCCCTCCTCGTCCTTCCCTGTCCCTCCCCCGTCCCCCCCCGTCCCTCCTCGTCCTTCCCCATCCTTCCCCGTCCTTCCCCATCCTTCCCCATCCTTCCCCCATCATTCCCCGTCCCTCCCCGTCCTTCCCCGTCCCTCCTCGTCCTTCCCCGTCCCTCCCCGTCCCTCCTCGTCCTTGCTGGTCCTTCCCCATCCTTCCCCGTCCCTCCCCATCCTTCCCCGTCCTTCCCCATCCTTCCCCGTCCCTCCCCATCCTTCCCAGTCCTTCCCCATCCTTCCCCATCATTCCCCGCCCCTCCTCGTCTCTCCTCGTCCTTCCCCGTCTCTGCTCGTCCTCCCTCGTCCTTCCCCGTCCTTCCCCGTCCCCCCTCATCATTCCCAGTCCTTCCCCGTCCTTCCCCGTCCCTCCTCGTCCTTCCCCATCCTTCCCCGTCCCTCCTCGTCATTCCCAGTCCTTTCCTGTCCTTCCTCTTCCTTCCTCGTCCCTTCCCGTCCCTCCTTGTCCCTCCCCGTCTCTCCTTGTCCCTCCTCTTCCTTCCCCATCCTTCCCCGTCCCTCCCCGTCCCTCCTCGTCCTCTGATGGCTTTAGCAGAGGGATCTGTCTCTCCGTCTCCGTCGTCCTTACACAGCTCGTCTGGAATGTACAGATGTTTCCTTTTGGGAACAGCGTCCTGCTCCGTTCGCACACACTCACATAAAAGACGTCCCGAACGCTGCAGCTCACATTTTCCTGCTGCAGACCGTGTTTTTGTGTTTCAGTTTCCCTGTGAAATTAAATCGTTTCAGCTTTGATTTCTTGCTCTTCTGCACTGCAGAATTTAGTCGTCCTAATACAAGTTAAAAACACTTCGTTGAGAAGAATCAGACTATAATCAAGTGAAATTTTCCGTCCGTGCAGTGAGATAATCACACTTTGTAAGGTTCCTTTAAATATGAAAAAATACGGAGACTCTGGAAATGAAGAAATATCTTTAAAAAAGTTATAAAAATCTCATTTCAAGTCCCTCATTTAGTGAAAAATCCCTCAAAACTTGTCTGGTGATGCTTCTTTTGAGTTTACTTTCTCATGTTAAAGTGAAATTGGGGAGTGGGTAGCCTATGGTAATGTCGCGGGTGTTGGCGCGGAGGACCCGGGTTCGAGTCCCCATCACGCTACTCGGGCAAACCACTGTGGACCCCTGAGCAAGGTCCTTACCCCCCCACCAACTGCTCCCCGGGTGCCTTAAGCAGCAGCCCCCTGCTTTCTGATACTCACAGTACGGAAATGCAGAGCTCTGATTTCCCCTCCGGGATCTCAACAGTATTTATATATATATAAAATAATAATTTAAAACAAACAAACCCTGAAACAAGATCATTTTCTCAAATTTGAGAATTGGTAAAAACAGGGTTCCTACGGGTCCTGGAAAACCTGGAGAATGACATTTTTCCAATCATGGGAAAATGAGAAAAAGAGTAAAATGTCCTGGAAAAGCTTGAGTTGTCCTGGAAAATGATTTTTTTCCTCCCTCTCTTCGCCGCTTGTCACCACTTTGTCTTTAATATGTCGCAGCTTCATCGCTATTTTGTCGCAGCTTCATCGTCGCTTCGTTGCTTCTTCGTAGCTTTTTCATCGCAGCTTCGTCACCGTTTCATAGCCGTTTCGTCGCCACTTTGTAGCTGTTTTGTTGCAGTTTTGTCACCGTTTCATCGCCGCCATGTTGCCGTTTCGTTGCCACTTCATAGGTGTTTCGTGGCCATTTTGTCGCAGGTTCGTAGCTGTTTCATCACCGTTTTGTAGCAGTTTCATCGCCATTTCATCGCAGCTTCATCACAGCTTCAAAGCTGATTCGTCGCAGCTTTAAAGCTGATTCGTCGCAGCTTTAAAGCTGATTCGTAGCAGCTTTGGCGCCACTTTGTCACCAGTTTGTCACCAGTTTGTTGCAGCTTCGTTGCTGTTTTGTAGTCGTTTTGTCGCTGCTTCGTCCCTGTTTCATCGTCACTTCGTCGCAGCTTTACCGTTGCTTCGTAGCTATTTCATCGCCATTTTGTCGCGGCTTTGTTGACATTTCGTCACCGTATCGTAGCAGCTTCATCGCCGCTATGTTGCCGTTTGTTCGCAGCTTCATCGCCATTTCATTGCAGCTTCATTGCTGTTTTGTCGCAGCTTTAAAGCTGATTCGTCGCAGCTTTGGCGCCACTTTGTCACCAGTTTGTCGCAGCTTCGTTGCTGTTTTGTAGTCGTTCTGTCGCTGCTTCGTCCCCGTTTCATCGTCACTTCGTCGCAGCTTTGCCGTTGCTTCGTAGCTATTTCATCGCCATTTTGTCGCGGCTTTGTTGACATTTCGTCACCGTTTCGTAGCAGCTTCATCGCCGCTATGTTGCCGTTTCATCGCAGCTTCATCACCGTTTGATAGCAGCTTCATCGCCACTATGTTGCCGTTTAGTTGCAGCTTCGTCACTGTTTCGCCACTGTTTCATTGCACCTTCGTTGCCGCTGTGTTGCGATTTCATCGCCGTTTTATCGCAGCTTCATTGCAGCTTCGTCTCCGTTTCATCACAGCTTTATCTGCTTCGTCGCTGCTTCATCTTTTTTTCGTCTTTACTTCATCGCTATAAAAAAATAAAAGCTACAATTGTCGAAAACTTCTGCAAAATCTTGTGGTGAAAGTTATTAGTCTATGATGTGATAACTTGACTTGTACTGTAGCAGCTGGAAATGTCCTGAAAATGTCCTGGAAAACAACTCCTTACAGGGTTCCCAGAGTGGGAACCCTGTAAGGAGCCTTTTGTAAGGCAGCACAAACCCAACCAACCTCCAAACGCACATGTACCTGAATGGAGCTGGTGAATGCTTTTACCAGGTGTCAGGCTGGTTTGGATGAAATGGGACTTGAACTAATAATCTCCTGAATGCGAGATAACATCCTCCACCACCCGAGCCACTGCATCAGACTCTTCCATAAGCACCTCTTTGCTGGCAGAATTCCCAGTTAGTTTTTCTTGTTTACAGATCTTTTCTTTCAAAATGAAAAAGCAACAAATAAAACAAAGAATGATAAATAATAAAACCATCTTCTTTTATCAGACTTTTTCTAAAATAAGATGGGGGGTGTTTTTTGAACGGAGTGATTTCAGATGCAGTGAATCTAAAATAAAACGTAACAAACAGATGCTGCTGACGACGACGGAGAAAACTGGGCTGATTGTGTTCTGGTGTAAAGCGTAGTCGTCAGAGCTCCTGTCTAAACTACGGATGGTGATGGGTTCAATCCCAGGCACAGCAGTCTTTCTGCATGTCGTCTTCAGTGTTTGCTGTGTGACAGTGTGGTTCCATCACTGTGCCTCCAATAGATCATGCGCCCTGGCTACTTCCCCACAGGGACGTCCCTGTGGCTGAATGGTCGGCGCGCATGACTTTCACCCGCGAGTCTGGGGATCAAATCCCGCCCAGGCCCTCTGTAGCGTAGCTTGCCACATGTTTTTTTTTTTTTTTGGGGGGGGTTCATTCTCCCAATTTGACATACAAATACCTTTTCCCCCTCAGCAAATACAAATACTCGATGCTTTGCACACCCGTAATATAAATATATATATGAAGAGTTCTTTTCCAAAACGAGTGAACCACCATTTAGAAAAAAAACAGTTAACTGCTTCTGCAAAGAAACTCTTCATTTATTTTTGAATATTTTCACCAAATCACACTCACATGATGTAGACGGTTTTAATTATGTCAAATGGAGATAGGAGGTTTGTACCCGACAGTGACGAAAAGCAGTTAAATCTGCTTTTTCTTAATGGTGGTTAACTTGTTTTGGAAAAGAACTCTTCATATATTTATATACACACTACTTACAAAAAGTTAGGGATATTCAACTTTCGGTTTTTCAAGAACAGAATGATGCAGAATAAATATTTAACCATTAAAAAAATGTACATGTGCACTGAAAAGTTTAAAGAAAGTTTAATTCAGTTCACCTGGAAAGGTTGAAGTGGATTTTAGATTCATACTGACATCATACAAACACCCAAATATTCTTAACTTTTTGTGAGTAGTGAGTAATATATATATAGAGTAATATATATAGTAATATAATATAGTAATATATATATATATATATATATACAGTATATGTACACAGTATATACATACACTGAACAGTTGAAGTAGTGGCAGCGACATTCAGATTATCTGATTTGTAAAACAATTCCTTTTTTTCGACTCGTCTTTCTCACGTGCAGCTGAGGCTTTGCTATCCAGCAGGAAGGGGGGCTGAACCCTCTTAACTCCACGGCTCAGTCTCATTTTCCGACTTCCCCAGAAATATATCCTCTGGTTCCTCGCATGGCTGCAGTGGAAGTAAACAGTTTCACGTCATCATGTCAGAGTTTCATGTTTCCGTCATTCACAGCAGCACTTATGTACTTTCATCTCTTCATGTCTGAAGAGTGTTTCTGTGTTTCTGAACACTTCATTCTCCTGCTGGCTTCAAAGTTTTATCCACTACATCATAGTTATTTTGAAGGCTGCAGTACATATTTTAAAAGAATGTTAATCTGTTTACGCTTGAATTTTGGCAGCGATGCACCTCAGATTATAATATTCCTATGTTTTACTTTTTTAACTGTGATGCACCATATGAAAAATTTCCACCGATACCCATTACCAATATTTTTGATATCATATTGATATTTAAAAACGCAGTATTGATCTATTTTACTAAGAAAATCTTGTGAGATTTAATCGTGCTGTTACAAAATCACGAGAGTTTTCGTGAATTATCGCGAGATTTCATCATGTTGTTTTGAAATCTCGTGAGATTTTGTTCGTAAAGTAGATCGATACCGCATTTCATAATATGATTTATTTTTATTTAGTCGTGTCAGTCATCTGTATGTCAGTTCTGTACTGAACTAGTTTACTCTCTCTGTTCTAAATATTTTAGACACCTGCTGAATTGGTGAAAAGGAATATACGACATTGGGTTTTTTTTTAACCAATATCTGATATACCGATATTGTCCGACTCTTAATTTCCAATATCAATCGATACCGATCTCTGCAGACAACTGTGGGGTCATATCTGCCATATTCTGAGAAATACAACTATATTCTGCTCTGACAGCAAATATCCCAAAATATCTTAACTCAGCCAGAGGAGTTCATGTTGGACATCTGGCTGCTAGATATCAGATACTAGCAGGTATTAGATACTACCATATATCAGATACTAGCAGGTATTAGATACTACCGTATATCAGATACTAGCAGGTATTAGATACTACCATATATCAGATACTAGCAGGTATTAGATACTACCATATATCAGATACTAGCAGGTATTAGATACTACCATATATCAGATACTAGCAGGTATTAGATACTACCATATATCAGATACTAGCAGGTATCAGATACTAGCAGGTATCAGATACTAGCATATATCAGATACTAGCAGGTATCAGATACTAGCAGGTATCAGATACTAGCAGGTATCAGATACTACCATATATCAGATACTAGCAGGTATCAGATACTACCATATATCAGATACTAGCAGGTATTAGATACTACCATATATCAGATACTAGCAGGTATTAGATACTACTATATATCAGATACTACCATATATCAGATACTAGCAGGTATCAGATACTACCATATATCAGATACTAGCAGGTATCAGATACTACTATATATCAGATACTACCATATATCAGATACTAGCAGGTATCAGATACTACCATATATCAGATACTAGCAGGTATCAGATACTAGCAGGTATCAGATACTACCATATATCAGATACTAGCAGGTATCAGATACTAGCAGGTATCAGATACTAGCATGTATCAGATACTAGCAGGTATCAGATACTAGCAGGTATCAGATACTAGCATGTATCAGATACTAGCATGTATCAGATACTAGCATGTATCAGATACTACCATATATCAGATACTAGCATGTATCAGATACTACCATATATCAGATACTAGCAGATATCAGATACTAGCAGGTATCAGATACTACCATATATCAGATACTAGCAGGTATCAGATACTAGCAGGTATCAGATACTACCATATATCAGATACTAGCAGGTATCAGATACTAGCAGGTATCAGATACTAGCAGGTATCAGATACTAGCATGTATCAGATACTAGCAGGTATCAGATACTACCATATATCAGATACTAGCAGGTATTAGATACTACCATATATCAGATACTAGCATGTATCAGATACTAGCATGTATCAGATACTAGCAGGTATCAGATACTAGCAGGTATCAGATACTAGCATGTATCAGATACTAGCATGTATCAGATACTACCATATATCAGATACTAGCAGGTATCAGATACTAGCATGTATCAGATACTAGCAGGTATCAGATACTACCATATATCAGATACTAGCAGGTATTAGATACTACTATATATCAGATACTAGCAGGTATTAGCCAACATGTGGCTAGTTCTAATGTTTCTGACGACCGATAACTTCAGCTGGATCATTGCTCATGGAACAAGATCTTGCAAGATTTTGTTTGTAAAAATATCGATACAATAAACTCAGTACTACATTTTTCCGATATGTACTTAATATTATTTATTAACAAATAAAGTGTACATTTATCATGATATTGATAAAAGCAGAAATAATTTGAATGCTGAATCGGCCAAACTTATCCGATATCCGATCTGGGTAGCGGATCAGTGAATCTGATCCCGGTCTGTAAAACTAATCCTTATAGTTCCGAACGCCACATTTTAATGTCGATATCGGCCGATAATATCGGTCGGTGATAATATATGACATCTGTAATTTGCACCGTAGCAGTTTCTACCTGACAAACACCAGAACTACCTCTGGGCTTCGTCTGGTATCCTTTTCTACGTGCTGGTTTGGTCCTAACGGAACGAGATCTTGTTCTGTTACAGTACAGCTCAAGATTTTGTTTGTAAAAATATTGGTCCAAAAAAAACCATACCGATATTTACCGATATCACTTTTTAATACCAATATCAGTCGATAATATCGGACTCTGTGGTGTCCATGACTTCACAGAGGCGGCTCATGGAGCCATTTTCCTCGTTCCAAAAATCCTCCGGTGATGTCCAACATTTCCCCCGAACATCTGCATGAAGCGTCCTCGTGGACAGACGCGTCCTCGTGGACAGATCTCTCTGCGACGCTCGGACTCCGTTTTTGACACATTTCTGTTTGCAGTTGTATTTATTGTCTCCATCTGTGTTTGTATGACCCAAATATTTCTCTCTCTCTCTCTCTTGCTGGTAGTGCATGCCATGTTCATTTCCTCGACTCATCGAACATGAGTCCTCTTTTTTTCCCCGATGAGACCGTGCGTGTGTGTTGGTGTGTGTGCGCACGGCGTCTTCCTGCCCCCATATTCGTTTTAAATGTGGATGTGTTGGATTGTTCCCGCAGAGATCTGTCCAAGAACCGCATCTCGTCCCTGGATACCAGCGTGCTGGACCGTCTCACGGGCCTCCGAGAGCTGTAAGTAAACACGGTGCATCACCACCGTTGCTCTAAAAGCTTTCCCGCATTGTTTTCCTGCACGAATGAAATCTAGTGAGATCTCATTTTCAGGCCCAGAGAGACACATTTCCATCAATGACAAACACAACGGCAAAGTCGGGAATTTGTAAAAAAGCCGAAGGCTGAACTTCTCGAGTGGTTTCAAAAGGCTTTAGAAAGCTTTTGGTGTGAATGCGTTCAACGGGAGATGAACGTTACCTCGAACATTCATCTTGATAAAAATGATCATGTCTCGTGTCTGAGTGGTAAAAGCATCTTATGTGACCTTGTGCAGCACGAACTGCAACTGAAAACTTGAGTTAATTTGTGCTGCGGATCAGTCTGGAGACATTTCAGCACATTCTCAACCCAATATTGGTCGATATCCACCTGATATCAGCCTATTTTTTATTTTGTTTGTTTATTTGATAGGGACAGAGCATAAAACACAAAAAAACATGAATAACAAGTACTTTAAATACAGTACAAAATACTTCTAAATTTAAAACTGAATAGTGATATTGGCATGATATCGACCCGATATTAGTCAGTATTTTTTTTGTTTTTATTTGTTTATTTGATGTGGACAGAGCATAAAAAATAACAAAAAACATGAATAACAAATACTTTAAATACAGTAAAAAATACGTCTAAATTTAAAACGGAAAAGTGATATTGGCATGATATCAACCCGATATTAGTCAGTATTTTTTTTTTGTTTTTATTTGTTCATTTGATAGGGACAGAGCATAAAAAACAACAAAAACTGAATAACAAATACTTTAAATACAGTACAAAATACTTCTAAATTTAAAACGGAAAAGTGATATTGGCATGATATTAACCTGATAGTAGTCAGTATTTTTTACACTTTTATTTGTTTATTTGATTGGGACAGAGCATGTAAAAACTAAGAAAAACTTACAAAACACTAAATACTTTAAAGGCTAAACACTTCTTGATTTAAAACGGAATATCAGAATTGGCCAGATATTCACCCGATATCGTCAGTATTTTTTAACATTTTTATTTGTTTATTTGAAAGGGCCAGAGCATATACAAAGCAAAGACAAACTTCTTAATAGTAAATACTTTTAAATTTAAAACTGAAAATCGATATTGGCCAGATTTTGACCTGATATTGGCCAATATTTTTTTTTAATTTTATTTGTTTATTTGAAAGGGACAGTGCATATAAAAACAAATAAAGACTTCTAAATACTATATACTTCAAATACTATGCACTTCTAATTTTAAAACTGAATATTCATCTTTGCCAGATATAGATTCGATACGGGTCAATATTTTTTAAATTTTCATTTGTTAATTTGAAAGGTACAGAGCATACAAAAAGCAAAGACAAACTTCCAAATACTAAATTCTTCAAATACTAAATACTTCTTAATTTAAAACTGAATATCAGTATTGGCCAGATATCGATCTGATATCGGCCAGTATTTTTTTAAATTTTAATTGTTCATTTGAAAGGGACAGGGCATATACAAAGCAAAGGCAAACTTCTTAATACTAAATACTTTTAAATTTAAAACAGAAAATCAATATCCGCCAGATTTTGACCTGATATCAGCCATTTTTTTTTTATTATTATTTATTTGAAAGGGACCAAACATATAAAACAGTTATCAATATAATAAACTAGGAGGTGATGTTTGGTGGCGAACCCACGGAACGCTGATTTTTTAAAAGTATTTTTTAGAATCCATGAGGCGTGGGAACGTTAGGCCACGCCCACCGAGCAACATTAAGACATTTCTGGAAACTGCTGGATCTGCAACAGGTGCTGCAGAAGTATTTTTTAAATTTTGCAAAGTGAATAAATATGACATTTTCATATTTAATATCGGTATTGGCCACGAGATAAAGAAAATTATCGGTAATAGGGGATTATCACGCTTCCGTGTTCCGAACTTCCGGTTTTAAACACTTAGACGGCCCACTTCCGGCCCAGTTCAGTGTCCCTGCTTTGACTTCATAGGACCTAACTTTAGAATAAACACAACCTACTGAAATTTTCTGTTTGCAGACCGGAAGTGATACTAAGGATGCTAGAGTAGATCAAAGCGATTCTCAGAGTGAAGGGCCGATCTTTAGACATAAAACAACTTAAAATGGGTTTGTTTGCAGTTTCCAGTGGGGAACACACTGGGCATGCTAACATTAGCCAGCTAGCGTTTACTGACTTGCTTGTGCGTCTTAAGACGCACAAACATCTGAAAATCATCAGGCTGGCTAACGCTCAGCTGCTAACAATAGTCCACCAGCTACTACTCTGTTAAACTTTGTAAATCGGATAAACGCCAAAGCCAAGTTTTCATTCCAGACTGAAGTGATGCTGAGGAAGAAGTGGATCAAAACGACCGATTCGCGCGGTGAAGGACCGAACTTTATAATAAAACGACACACGTTTGTTTGTGGCCAGCAGACTGCACAGTCGTGTTAGCAGGTTAGCATTAGCCAGCTTGATGACGTGCCTAACTTTGTGCGGCTGAAAACACACAAGCATCTGAAAGCGTCTCCTTTCTTGGCAGTCCCCAGTTGTTCCACTGGAAACGGGGGGTACAGACCCGATTTTCAGATGTTTGTGTGTTTTAAGACGCACAATGTTAAGCACGTCAGTAAACGCTAGCTGGCTAATGCTAGCATGCTGTGAAGTGCCGGTGTTGTGCCCCACCGGCGACAAACAAACGTGTGTTTTATTATAAAGTTCGGTCCTTCACCGCGGCAAATCGATCGCTTTGATCCAGCTTTTGATCCAGTATCATTTCAGTCTGGAATGAAAACTTAAGTATGTTTGGAGTTTATCCGATTTAAACAGTATAACAGAGCAGGAACGGCTGTCGTTAACATGGCCCGGAAGAGGAAGTGTCCAAATACCGGGAAGTTCCGGTAAGCGTGATAATCCCCTGTTGGTATCGGTTGAAATTTTTCATATCGTGTACATCATCCTTCTTGTGCAGTCTGGTTATGGTGCGACCTGCGTTCATGGCTCCATCATCGACCATAAACCCGCCTCCCTCTCACATGATATGATAATTTAGTTTTAGATCAGCTGTGATGTCGCCATCAGCGTCTCCATATATGCTGCTTATCTAAGGAAATGTGTTGGTGTTTTTCAGATACCTTCAAGGGAACAAGATCAGTGTTTTCCCCAGAGGAGTCTTCTGCCCCGGGTCCGTCTCGGTCCTGTGAGTAAACAGCAGAGGAAGACGTGGAGCTGTCAATCCTCAGGGTGCACAGAAAAGGCCTGGTTTAGTCTGGATTTAAGCAGGCGGAGATCCCTGGAGCCTCCTGGCTCGCTCGACCAGAGAGCATGAAAGAAAGCGCCTCGCATGCTGCCTGCACACACACAACTATGCGCACGCACACACACACACACACACACACACACACACACTAATCAAAGCATGATTAAGTTCAATTACAGCTCACTGCTTTGGGCTCCCTCTACCTCCCTCTATTCATCCGTTCATTCCCTCCATCCTTCATCCATTACCTTACTTCTTCCACTCAGTGAATGGGCGTTTAAGCACATGTTTATGTGCATGTGTGTGTGATGAGAGAGGACTGATGGTTTCCATCAGTTCTTTCCAAACCGCCACACAACGGCCCCATTATGTAGCTTTCTGGAGGGAGGAGGAAGAGGAGGAGGAGGAGGAGGAGGAGGAGGAGA
Organism: Atherinomorus stipes; assembly: GCA_023101725.1. Taxonomy (NCBI): domain Eukaryota; kingdom Metazoa; phylum Chordata; class Actinopteri; order Atheriniformes; family Atherinidae; genus Atherinomorus; species Atherinomorus stipes. Next base: position 19,456 of record JALJCO010009439.1, read on the forward strand.
GTGAGACACATAAAAATGACACAGGAGGATGAAGACGATAAAATATGAGGAGAAACATAAAAATGTTTCGTACTTTAGATCAGGGTTCCCACGCGTCCTGGAAAACCTGGAAAATGATTGAATAGTTTTCCAGTCATGGAAAACACCTGGAAAATGAGAAAAAGAGTAAAATGTCCTGGAAAATGATTTTTACTCCCTCTCATTGCCGCTACGTCACCGTTTTGTCACCACTTCATCACCGCTACGTCGCCGTTTCGTTACCATTTCATCACCGCTTCGTAGATGCTACATAGCCGCAGCTTCGTTGCAGCTTCGTAGCCACTTCATCGCCGCTACGTCACAGCTACGTCACCGTTTTGTCACCACTTCATCACCGCTACGTCGCCGTTTCGTTACCATTTCATCACCGCTTCGTAGATGCTACATAGCCGCAGCTTCGTTGCAGCTTCGTAGCCACTTCATCGCCGCTACGTCACAGCTACGTCACCGTTTCGTTACCATTTCATCACCGCTTCGTAGATGCTACATAGCCGCAGCTTCGTTGCAGCTTCGTAGCCACTTCATCGCTGCTACGTCACCGCGACATCACCGTTTTGTCACCACTTCATCGCCGCTACGTCACCGCGACATCACCGTTTTGTCACCACTTCATCGCCGCTACGTCACCGCGACATCACCGTTTTGTCAACACTTCATTGCCGCTACGTCACCGCGACGTCACCACTACGTTGCGCTATGTTGCGGCTACGTCTCAGTTTTGTTACCATTTCATCGCAAATTCGTCACAGTTTTGTCACATTTAATCGCCACTGTTTCATCACTGCTACGTCACTGTTTCGTTACCATTTCACCGCCGCTTCATAGACACTACGTCGCCGCAGCTTCGTCGCCGCTACGTTGCCGCTACGTCGCCGCTACGTCGCTACTACGTTGCCGCTACGTTGCCGCTACGTTGCCGCTACGTCGCCGCTACGTTGCCGCTACGTTGCGCTATGTTGTGGCTACGTCTCAGATTTGTTACCGTTTCACTGCAAATTCGTCAGTTTTGATGCATTTCATCGCCACTGTTTCATCACCGCTTCGTCACCATTTCGTTACCATTTCATTGCCGCTTCGTAATCACTACGTGTCCGCAGCTTTGTCGCAGCTTCGTCGCAGCTACGTCACCACCACGTTGGGCTATGTTGTGGCTACGTCTCAGTTTTGTTACCGTTTCATCGCAAATTCGTCACAGTTTTGTCATGTTTTATCGCCACTGTTTAATCACTGCTACGTCACTGTTTCGTTACCATTTCATCGCAGCTTTGTAGACACTACGTCGCCGCAGCTTCGTTGCCGCTACGTCACCACTATGTTGCAGCTACGTCTCTGTTTTGTTACCATTTCATCGCAAATATGTCACAGTTTTGTTGCGTTTCATCATCACTGTTTCATCATCACTACATCACAGTTTTGTCACCATTTCGTCACATTTCATCGCCACTGTTTCATCGCCTCTTTGTAGTTGCTTCATTGCCGCTACGTCGCCGTTTTAATTGCAGCTTCGTCGCAGCTTTATCTCATCTTCACCTGTTTTGTCGCTGCTTCATCGCTGTAAAAAGAATATCAGCGACAATCGTAGAAATCGTCTCCCAAAGCTTGTGGTGGAAGTTATCAGTCTATGATGTGATAACTTGACTCGTACTGTAGCAGCTGGAAAAGTCCTGAAAATGTCCTGGAAAAGAGCTCCTAGTAACGAATGGGAAGCCTGTAGATTGTTGTTTAATCCTGACTAAAAGCGCTGAGTCATGCAGTTTTTTTGTATAGAGAATACTCTGAAAGTCTTCTTCATCTGTGTAATTTGAATTATACTTTCAACAAAGAAATTTCCCATTAATTTTCTTGCAGTTGCAAGTCGGTGACAGACCAAACAACACGCTGTAAAACAGACCGAGGCAGTGAAACAAAGAACTGTTTTAATTATTTGTCTCTTTCTCTGCCCGCCACCAGAGATCTGAGCGACAACCAGATCACCACCATAGAAGAAAGGATTTGTGACAACCTCAGTAATTTAACTCAAATGTAAGTGACTATTCCTTTGTTTTCTTTCTGTCTTTGAATCTTCGTCTTTCCAACAATTAGAAAAATGTGAGAATCTACCTCAAACAGTTTAATCTGAAACTCATGTTTTCTTTCTGTCCTCTCCACTTCTCTTCTGCTCTTTGTTCCCTCATTTTTTTAAAAAAAAAATTTTTCTAGTGATGCACGATTAGAAAAATCTCCACCGATACCAATTACCGATAATTTTTTTGCTTGGCCGATACTGAAAACCGCTAATTTCATATTTTCAAATCTACTATAATCTTCTATGCAGTTTGTGCTGTGGATGCAGCATGATATTTAAGGTGATATTTAAGATTTACTAAACAAATAAACAAATAAGTCAAGTAAACAAATAAAATGAGAAAATATCGTCCGATATCAGGTCAATATCAGACCGATAGGGAGTCTAAAGATCTGGCTAGGGACAACAGATGGAAACTAGTCATTTGACTAAATCTGGCGTATTTAGAAGTTTTTCTTTGTTGTATTATGCTCTGGTCCTGTCAGATTAACAAATAAAATGAGAAAATATCGTCCGATATCTGGTCAATATCGGACCAATTGGGGAGTTTTAAGATCTGGCTAGGGACAACAGATGGAAACTAGTCATTGGAGTAATCTAGCATCTTAAAAAGTTTTTATACGCTCTGGTCCTATCAAGTAAACAAATCAAACGAGAAAATATTGGTCGATATTGGGTCAAGATCAGAACGATCTCGATATTTAGTTGTTTTTTTAAAGTGTTATATCGATAGCAGTATCAACAATATTAGCTCTTTATTTACTTGATATCAGACTGACATATTTTGTTTTTTATAAGTATCGGCACTGATGTCTTTAGCGACAATATTGGCTCTTAATTTACTTGATATCAAATCATATTTTGTTTTTAAAAAGTATCGGCATTGATATCAGTATCGACAATATTAGGTCTTTATTTACTAGATATCAGATTGACATATT
>JALJCO010009443.1:0-60330 GCA_023101725.1 Atherinomorus stipes
TACTTTTAATCCTAACTCAAAAATCAAAAAATGAAATCGTGGTGAAACTATTTTGTTTTTAATTATAACACGAAAAAGAAAAATGGCATGTTTTTTTATTTTATTTTAGAATAATATCAAAAATACAGAATGGAATAACGGGACAAAGAACTAAATTCGATTTTAATATTTTATTGTTCGGGGGTTTGGTGACCCGGAAGTTTTGTAAGGCGTTAGCAAACATTCCAGCCATCCGCAATCTGACCAGCAGCTGGGAGCCTCAAGTCCTATCAGCCATGGAGAGTTAGAAGTCAAGCATGGACTGTGCGACCTGCACATGGACCTCGCGCCCGCATTACTGCTGTCTGTGTGCTTTTTTTTCTTTTTAATAAATACATTAATCACATTCGATTTTCGTCTTTCTGTGTTGGTCACATAAAACAACTAAAAAAATACAATCACGGTGGATTTACATATAGGAAAAAGACTAATCAAGATCTCCAACTTTGATGTGTGATTTGAAAATAATTTGTTAGCTCACACAGATTGAAGGAACTGTGAGATTGCACTCAGGATTTTAACTCTTCCTGTAACAGTGGCATCGGGTAAGCGAAGCTTTTTAAAGTTGAGACTAACCTTATTAAAAAATTATTTGCGCACGTAACGGACTGTGCAGGTTTGCACTATAGCCTATTCGTTAGAAATGTAATAAGCCTATATTCAAACTGGATTATAAAGACTGAGTATTCAGCGAAGAAAGCAAGAAAGTGATGGCATGATCAATTATTGGGATAGATTATGCATGGTAAGTAAATTGTTAAAAATGTAAAGATGTGAAGCTGTAGCCGACAATAAATGATCATATATTATGAATGAAACACGTCAGCTGGTTTAAGTTGGACAATGAAGGGAAAAGTTTCTTTATGTAGGACATTTATTGCGCGCACACACCACTGGACATTTATCCAGCCCCCCTGATCATTATCATGTGATCCTGCAAATGTGATTTATCAGATTTATCTGGTGGTAGCACGAACTGCAGTCGCAGGCGCGCCGTGTCTGACACGGTTGCGGTGGGAGCTGCTGCTCTGTAGAGGTCGGAACTACACCGCAGCCGGTGGAAATCCGCCTTAAAGCAGGGTTTCCCAACCCTGATCCTCAGGGGGTCACAGGTTCATGATTCAGGACATTATGGTTCTTAAAAACGCGTTCTTTCCTGAGGTAATCTGAATAATCCTCCAGCAGCGCCAGCGCATCTGGAGCATTACGCACGGGGGTAGACGCGTGTTCATGTCTGTCAGACCGTTTCACCTTGACAGACTGATATTGTAAATCAGTGGAAGAAGCTACAATGATGATGTGACAGTTGAGGGTCCTTCATCATGTCTCTGGAGACGTCTCTTTGGCTGAATGGTCAGCGCGCGCGACTCACCGGCAGACTGCGGTATAAACCCGCCTGCCCGGCGCATTTTGCCTTATACCGCACTGATAGTAACAAAATTATTCTGCTGCTAACAGATCAGTAACATGAAATATTTAAAGAACAAATGAATATTGTGTAAAAATCAAACATTCAGTCCCTCCTATTGCAGAATGGTCTGATCTTTGCTTGGTAACCACACGTTGAGACTAATCAACTTACAGTAGAGACCCACAGCTCCCCCCTTCCCGCGCCATTGGGCAGGGGTCCCTGAGGACCTGAGGACCAGGGACCCCTTTAGGACTTTGCCCTAAAGGAAGAGGACATGACTACCGGGTGAGCTGCCACCATGGTAATAGGGTAAACCAGTACAACTACCGTGCACAAAGCCGTTTCATTTCCGGGTCACCAAACCCCCGAACAATGAAATATTAAAATCGAATTTAGTCTTGTGTCCCGTTATTCCATTCTGTATTTTTGATCTGATTCTAATATCAAAATATAAGAAAACATGCCATTTTTCTTATTTGTGTTATAATTAAAAACAAAAAACAAAATAGTTTCACCACGATTTCATTTTTGGATTTTTGATTTAGGATTAAAAATAGAAAGAACGAATGATACACGGATTTGTTTTCCTTTTTTATCGTTTTGTCAGAAAAACGAATTACACTTTTGATACCCGAACCGTGTGTGTGGAGATGTTTTGTGTTAAACCAAATTTAGCACACCCAGTACAGAATATATTTTTTGTGGCTACACTATTGGGTGATCGTCAAAAGCCAACTGAGGCAGGATGGGGAGAGGGAGGGCCCTCGGTGCTGATGAAAGGAATATGGGAGCGGCGACGTAGGGGAGAGGAGGCGGCTTTGGCAAGAAATGACAGCCGCGTCTTATGGCACTGCGGGTCGGGTCAAGCAGGGCTGGGCCCAACCGGCCGTAGAGAGCCGCGAGGAAATGAAGGATGGAACAGGTTATAGGAGGGGGGACGCGTGCCCCCCCCCTCTCTCTTGGATTTTTCCCAATAAAAACAATCAGTGGTGCATCTGAGCAGATGCAGGTTAACGGCATAGATGGAGGAACATCCATCACTGATTAACACATCGGTCTTCACAGGACAAACGAGCATTTGGCAGGAAATGACAGCCTCGTCTTGGGGCGCTCTGTGTGGAGACCCGCGAGGAAGAATGGAACTAGCCTATGCAGGGGAGACTGCCCCCCCACCGTCCTTATAGAAACTGCTTCATTGAAGAAAAAAAAAAGTAAATTGAAACTTTTTTTTTAAGTAAAGTTCTTTCCGATTACTTTTTTTTTCTGACAACGTTTGGTCTGACTCTGAGGACATTTTGTCTGACACCTGACAACTTTTTCCTGATACCTGATGACTTTTGTACTGACACTTGACTCTGAGGACGAGGATGTCCTAAAATGTACACCGTACAGGTGTGTTGGATCAGGGAGACATCTAAAACCTGCAGCATAATGGCCCTCAAGGACGGAAACTGGACGTCCCTGCTTTAGTCTGACCAGGTGTGTGTGTGCATCTCCAGCTCAGAGCTTACCTCTCCTTTTGCTTGGCGCTCTTCGGGAGTGTCTGCATGTTGAACTGAGTGAGGTTCCTGCGGTCCTTGTCCCTGCGGAGGTTCCTCTGTGGAAACAAAACCCATTCAGAAACTGAACCGCTGATGATATGATGCCACCACTCCCACCATAAAACCTCAGCCGGGTCTCCTGGGTTGCTGTTCTGACCTGAGCAAACCTCATGCGGTTCCTCTGGTAGGCCGTCTTCTGAGTCTTGGCAGTGTCCACCAGCTGGAAGCTTGTCTCGTCCTCCTCATGGAAGTAGGCGTACTGGCTGCCACCTCCGAACTGAGAGGAATATTTATCTGAGGACAAAGTAAGACAATAATCAACACACATACAAATGATCAGATTCTTTTCTGAAGTTAAACCAGAATTTTTATACAATTACAACCAAATGTTTCAATTAAACTACTTTAACCCTCATAGCTTCTTAAGCTTTCTGAAGGGGTTGAGAGTGACATTTTATATTTTAACTTTTTTTCTACTAATGCAAATAGCATAAAACTTGGTCAAGGTGTGTATTTTGGCTTGACTCATGATATTCTAGAACATGGGTTTCCCAACTCTTTTTGTAAGGTCTCTAATAAAAAATATACCTTATTTCCTTCTTAGTGCCAATCCGTGCCACATTGACTTGCATTGAAAATAACCTATTATTAAACACCATTTCAGAATAAATTTTTAGGATTAATGTTTTTCGCTTCACACACTTGCTCTACACTTCAATGATGTAGTTTGAACTGTTTTCCATGACATGAGACCATTTACTCAAAAGGGGCCGAGCTTTTTATCTTAGTAATGAAAAAACCCATAGACGTCAATGTTATTTCAGCAAATCAGTTTCCTTCAAAAACTCAAAAATGCTTAACACATCGAATGAAGCAAAGAATCTTTTTTCTTCTTTCATGTGAGGTTATTTGAGCGTGAAAGGGTCTCAAATTTGTAATTTTGGAGGTTTTTTTTTCCTCAAGCATTTTGATCAGTCAGATCACATGCATAAAAGACAGCTAATTTTTTAGGTCAGTCTTTTGAAGGGAATTTAGTTCCCTCTCTGTAATGCTGCCATTCCTGTTCAAACTGGAATTTTTTCCACATTTTTTTTACATTTTATCTTGAAACCACTTCCCATTGAGCTTTTTTAATTGTGGTTGCTATAATCTATGCGAAGGTTTGCTCTGTATACCTAATAATGGCCAGCCACCTACAGGCTATTTTTTATTACTTATTTTAACCCGCTTTTCAGTTTTAGGCAATGGGAGCATTGTGTGTACAAACTGGAACTTAAAGGGTTAAAATTTTGAAACTGATTGATGTTTTTTGGTATTGATGGTTAGGCCAGAAGTCAGTGATGACAGCCATGAAAAAAAAAATCAACTTTTAAGTTTTTAGATAATATTTACAGGCCATTGGCCAGTCCATACCCTTAAGAAGCTTAACTAACTTTTTTCCAAAAAACACTGTAACACAAAAAGTAAAGATGCATCAAAAAACATTTTATAATTTTTTTAAATACTCCAGGGCTCTGACAATCCTGCACAAATTTTTTATTTTTTTTAATTACTCACATTTATTCTAACCCCATTTTCAGTTTTTGGAAGTTGGAGCAGCGTGTATGCAAAGTGGAATTTAAAGGATTAAAATTTTAAAACTCATTGATTTTTTGCTATTGATGGTTAGGCCAGAAGTCTGTGATGACAGCCATGAAAGAAAATGGCAACTTTTAATTTTTAGATAATATTTACTGGCCATTATTGGGCATTGGCCAGTGTGTGCCCTTAAGAAGCTTAACGTAACTTTTTCTCAGGGAGGTATGAGGGTTAAATTTGAATGAGTCCCATCAAAACATCTCTACACACTCTCACTCACTTGTGTATCTCTTGTCTTGGTAAGTTGCTCCAGTCCAGTCGGCAACCTGTTGGATCCGACACACACAAACGTGAGGAAACAAACAACTCAACTGGGTTTTTTCCAAGAGAACAAAACCACATGAGAACAAACCTTTCCCAGTCGGTCTCCTTTGCTGAAAGGCTGGTACGGCATGTCTTTAAACTTCTCTGGGACCGCACACGGACCCCATCCAGACGGGTTGTCCTGGATTACGGGGGCGTGAAACTTCGCCATGACCTGAAGTCAGAGAAGAAAAGAGACCAAACACTGAAAAGCTGCCAGAGAACAGAATCACGGTTTCATCATGCATCATCACCAACACGTCAGGGTCTCAGTCAACAAGCAGCACTGATCTCTCCAGCAATGCACTAAAGACATAGGCATTGATCAGCTTGCGCAGTGGGCTAATCATCATTGATCCCTCGAGCACATGTTGGTTCTTTACTTCAAGAAAATTCAGCTGGTATTTTATTACAATAATTTTCTAAGAAATAAAACTGGAGAAAAATTTCCAAAATGAGATTCTACAGAAGATTCTAAGTAAATCAACTTTAAAACCTACTTTCATTAGAAATATTAACAAGTCATTAAACTGACTTTTAGTGGCCCGACTCATGTAGTATTACAAAAACACAGAGTTATGGCTGACAAACATGCTGATGAGCCAACTTCAAGCTACCAAAAATACGTTGTATTTTATTTTTGAATTTAAAAGGACAAAAAAGGACTTTATTTACTGACTTAGTCTGCATGAATAAAAGGGAAATAGCTGAGAGTAAAACTTTCAGTGAAAAGGACATGATGGTGTGTTTAATTCAATTTGTAACTGGGAGAGAAAGAATAAATCTGAGGACGCTGGATTGTTGAGTGTTATTTTTGTTGAAATTCTGTTTGCAGAGAAACTCAAAACGGGTCCAAATTAAGGGACCAGTCCACCAGCAACCCTTCACAACTAAATGTGAAGACCAAACTGTAAAGGAGGCTACTAAGATTTCACCTGGACCTGAGGAAATTCTGCAAACCATAAAAAGGAGAAAAAAAAAAAAACAACTCAACAAACAGTAACCTTCAGGCTATGTCAGGTAATGCTTTCATTTGAGTAATTATATCTTCTGTTGCATCATTTACAGTAATTTGATCCTAAACTGGATAAAGCAAGTGTGAAAAATGACTTAAGTTACAATGCACCGATGTCTTATACTTGTCTCTTATACTTGTATTTTGAACAAGCAGTTCAAACTGTGAATCATATATAAATGACAGCAAACGACAAAGGAAAAATGAATTGAAGATCAGAGCACTGGGGGGAAAATGTGGGGGGGATAAAAATGAAAAAAGCAATCTATATGTTCAAAAAGGTGTAGAAGTACAGAACTTATGAGTCCTACTTTGCTAAAATTTATTGCTGCATTTAGATTAAATAAATACATAAACTATGACTAGAAATATATGAGCAGCAATAATAATCTTAACCATGCATGTTTTCTTAATTATAAAGAATATAAGACACATTTATGGATACATTTAACAACGTATATGTATCCTTTTTAATATTACATTGGCCAATATGCACATTCGGCCTGTTACATGTATCCATATATGAGTATACAACAGTGAGGGGGTTACACTACAAACTGGCAGGGAAAGATATTAAATGCTGAGAAAGTTGGAGTAAATATTTATTTGCAAACCAAGGTGAACAGTTGACGGGACAGTTATCATTACATTCCTTACTAATTCAAACTAAAAGGAGCCTCTTCGGTGACATCTGGGCCCACTTAGCATTAGCATAACTAGTTAAAAGTCCCTGCAAATACGGTAACCCCGCCTGCGACGCAGTGCTACAGCAGTGGGACTAAACGTTGATCTAATTAACAAAGGAAGAGTTTGAAAAAACGACCTGTTTGTACATCTCTTGTCAACGTCGACTCAGAGCTAACGGTGGCTACTGCTAACGCGAGTCATCTTACCAGGTGGCCGCGCTAGTAATGCTAAGCTAACTAGCGTAAAATATACAAATACGTTTGTACTTTTCTTTGCAACTTATCTAACGATGCGACATGAAAATGTCGCGGTTCATATGTCCGCACATATTTTCCTGTCGGCTTACCGTTAATTATATGACTATTTGTCGAGTTTTTTAAATCCACACAGCTCCACAGCGTTGCAAAACCCGACGGAGCGCCGGTGGGAGAGGAAGTGACGATGTGTCGTAAAGCAATAAGCAGTTCCTGTCGTAACACCGGATCCAATGTTTTCTTCTGTTAAAAGGCGCGTGATCTTTTTTCTAAAAAAATTATTATTTTTACATTTTATTCCAATTAAAGTCGTATTTTACTTACACAATCCCATCTTATTAAGCTAAATGTTGTTTACCCTTACCCATAAGCTATCATTGATAAACTTTGTGAGTAATATGGCCTTTCGATTTGGTGATGACCCCTTATTTTGACAAGAATGACAGGAAATTAAAGGACTCCGTTCAACTTGACAATAAAATAGTTTGCTGGATAGTTAGTAAATTTGTCTGTGGTCACTAGATGATGCTAGACAGCAGCTGTAGTTTTAAATGATAATTGCCCTGCTAAATCACACTTATTACAGCAAGTTATTTTTGTGTTATATTCGATACTCAGTATGATTTTTATTATAAAGATGATAAGATGTTCGTGTCATTTATTGACAACTCATTTCATAAAAAAAAAAAAACGAAACTAAAAGACTGGAATTAAATAGAGTACAATTAAATATTACAAATGTATCATCCCTTATTATATAAAGATAAATTATAAACGAATTATATGAATATAAATACATAAATAAGAGTGGATAAAAGTAAATAATGTAAATAAATAGATAAAATTGATAAAGTCTGATAAAGTGGTTTGTCACACTGCAACAACAGATGTCAAGGAAGTTAATGAATTGTCCTGTAACAAAACATATCATGTACAATATAAATTTTCTTGAGAGAAACAATGAGTGGGGTTAACGATATTTTACCTCAGTTTCACATTTCTATATTTCATTTTATTTATATTTTTATTTGACATATTTATATATATATATATATATATATATATATATATATATATATATATATATATATATATATATAACCAGTTTCCTCCCTGACTTGTAAATTTAAAAAAAAAAAAAAAGCAACCTCACACGGATGAATAAAGAAGTTCAGTAGCTATATTATTTTGAAAAATTGCAGTTCATGTTTTCTTTGTTATGAAGGGTGTCAGATTTGACACCCTTCATAGTTCACAGCTGCCTGTTTGGCTATTCAGACTCGTGTTGCAGTTCGTGTATGTGACCACTGGAGGGCAGTAAAGACTGCTATTAACCAATCATCAATACGAAAAATACTTCCGGTTTCAATTTAGGGGGATAAAATAACAAACAACGAAGTTTTAACATGACTTTTAATAATCTCAGGTATGATAACATAATTATATACATCACACCATGATGAGATTAATTCAGAGCTTTAATTGATAAATTAATTTACAGTAAAACTTTGAAATCCACATTTAAATGTTTATTATCATTCTTGTGGTTGTTTTTGGTTAAGATTATTAAGGAAACAAAATTTGATGACTTTAACTGTACCAGACTGCAGCAACATCTACAGCCTCTTAAAAATAAATAAATAAACAAATCCTTCTGTTTTTTTGAGCGGTTGATGTTTTATGTTGTTGATTATATGCTGCTGTATTGGAAAAAAGAGGTTTTTTTTTATCTCAATAAGTTTTTATTCTTGGTAAAAAAAAAAAAAAAAATTGAAATAAAGGTTACTGTTTTCTCACCTGCCATTTTAACCATCACAGAACAAAAAAAAAAAAGATTTTATGTTCTGTTAAATAGAGCCTATAATCTACATTTGATGACATGAAAGAGAAAGCATGATGTTTCTAAAAGTTTGTCTCATCCTCTGTTATTTTTTCCTCCACTAGTTTTATGCAGCATGCGGTCTCAGTAAAGCGTCCATCATAACTGGTAACCAACAAATAAAAGAGTTCTGCAGGAATTCAACATAATCTCACATATTTTCTGAGCATCAGCTGCAGAACTGTTAATCAGAAATATGCCTAGATGAATTTATTTAATGATGAACCACAGCGACAGTCAGAAAATCGCACTAAAATCGGACTAATTGAGTTTTTGTGAATTGTCCAGCAGCTTCACTCAGATGATGAATGATGCTGCCTTCCTTGCAGATATGTTTCTTCCCCCACATCTGAAACTGAATTTAATCAGGTGAAAACGAACCATGGATCCTTCTTGTGTGTGTAAAGCAGAAATGTTGCATCCCCTCTGTGCTGCATACCGAGCAGACAGCCGAGCTGAGTCATATGAAACGTGCTCGCTGCTTTCTTTCAGGGATTTCTGGAGCAGTGCTGGCGGCAGATGGTCTGCACAGCGGGTGCTCAGTCATCTTTATTAAGTATCTTAATGTGGATGTGACTGCGACTGATTGTTTCTGTAGAAAACAGAATCTTTCTTACTCTCTAACTGAACCGGTTTGAAAGCTTGATGGCTTTGAAGCACAGGTGTGTTTACTCCTGTTACAGATGGAGTTTGGTCCAGATTGAAATATCTCTGATGTAATTCTGTGAATGCCTTCAGTTCTGCTGGCTTTGACAGTCCCCCTTCTGGACAAAGCAACCTGTTCTAGAGTTTCTACAAATATTTGGACTTATTTGAACAAATCCGGGACATTTTATCAGCTATATAAAAGTATACCAAATTTAAAATTGAATCAAATTTAAAAAGATGATTTTGAAAGGGATTAAGAAGGCAAAAACCAGGACAGACAACAGATTTATCTGTTAGGAGTAAATTTGATGAAGTGAAAATTGGAGGTGAAAATTGGTTCATCATCATCTAAATTGAAAAAGAAAGAAAAAAAAAATCACAGTAAACAAATTGAAGGTATGAGTGCTATTATGTTTATAAGGCAGCAGTTCTGTTCTTTAAGAGCAGTAGAGTCAAACAATTACTCACATAGGGGTCGCTATAAGTAGATACCTCAGAACGCATGTTCAAAATAAATATATATATATGTGGTCAGTGTGTCATTTTCTGTACAGCTTATTCAGTTCAGGGTCGCGGGGGTTGCTGGAGTCTATCCCACCTATTATCAGGCGAGAGGCAGGTACGCCCTGGACGGGTCACCAGTCTGTCACAGGGCCAACAAAGAGAGACAGACAACCATTCACGTTCATACCTATGGACAATTTAGAGTTACCAATTAACCTAACATGTATGTCTTTGGATGGTGGGAGGAAGCTGGAGAACCTGGATATATATATATATATATATATATATATATATATACATATATATATATTTAACCAGAGAAAGACCCATTGAGATAAAGACCTCTTTCACAAGGGTGTCCTGGCCAAGAAAGACACATCAGAATAAACAAAGGAAATAGATAGAAATACCAAAATTAACATTTTTAATTTTAGAATAACAAATAAAACGATAAAGGGCAATAATTGTGACAATAATTTAAACACATTGACAAATTCAGAGTGAAAATGTAGGCATTGTTGACTGGATATGTGATATATCCATATTACACCCAACTGTAGGGGGTAGCTTGTGTCTAAAATAAGAAGGGAAAGTGGTTTGGAGCAGTTTTGGGTCTCCCCTGTGAAGCAGCAGCTTTCTTTCCCTAATCGCAATATCCCAGCGAGAAAAGCTTAAGTGAGATTTTCAATTTCTGCATCCAACCATATGGGATAGTTATAGTGTCTAAAATAAGAAGGAAAATGGTTTGGAAGCAACTTGGGGTGTCTGGAACTGCTTGAGCGCCTCCCTGTTATTTTTTCTTATTTCTTATTTATTTATTTTTAGTTAAAGCATGGGGGTGGCCGTGGCCCCCCGGCCATGCCCGTAGCTCCATCCCTGAGTTTATTCAAATTTTATATTTCTTTTATCAAATCAAATCAAAGATACTTTTCTGATCCCAAATTCATGTTAAGTTTTTTTTTGTGTGTGTTTCCATTTCCAAATTGTGTTTCTATTTGACATATTTTCATGTAAAAGAGTCTGGCAACAATTTTCTCAGTCACTGATTCATTTCTTAAAGTTTGATTTAGTGATTGTTTGTTTGTTTACCTGGCTTTTCTTGTTGTTTAGGAGGACATTTGAAATTACTGGACTACATTTTGTCCCCCAAAAGATAATAATATTGAGGAAGCAATAATGAGATATTTAGAAGTTTCCCATACTTACTTTCTGGATCTCACATGGTTTAATGAAAAAAAAAGAAGAAGATTTTTCTTCCCTTTTTCTTCAAAGGTCCATTTCATAAACAAAAAAGAAACAAACAAACAAAATAAGAAACAAAGAAAGACTACAAAGAAGTTGAAATTTTAAACTGTACTGGAATAATGTTGAAAAATTGGTTTGAAAAAAGGAAAAATATTCTTTTATTGACAGACTTTCACACTGAATTTTGTCTGATTGTTTCATTATTGGTTTTTTGTTCCTCTAACGAGCCTTGCAGCCTGTTTCCAGCGAGTCGTTCATCCCTGACAGTGTTTGGTTTCTCCCGTTAAACAAACTAGGTTCCTCAAAGCGCCTGGAACAAGTTCTGCAGCCTGAAAGGAAATTAATTTACGCCTGACTGCTGTGAAAACATGGCTGTCATTAAGAAAATGTTGATAACGACACATTTCCCGAGCGTCTTGCTTGGATGACACTTCCTGTGTTTCACTCATTTTATTTCTCCCAAACAAACCACAGATATCATGGAAGACATCTCGTTTCTGTCATTCCTGGTTTGATCCGCACTAGATTTTCCATCAGCACAAAAGCTTTTCATGTTTTGTATAAAACGCCTGTATAAAACATCCAATAAACTGATGATAGTTGTTAGATTTTCTGTTTTCATGTCTTTCTTTGTGCCTTGTAGCAACACTAAAACACATTCCTGTGATTAATATGAACTAGAAAACCCCACATGAATCTTGTTGCTCAGCTTTTCTGGCTACTTGTCTCTTGAATACTACTGTAGTATTTGTATTTTACTGTTGTTGGCAGAAGGTGTGAACAGGAAAGTTTGGCTCAGGCTCAAGGACCCCAACAGCTATTAACATTTCTTGTTGGAAGGTTAATCAAAGGGCTGCAACAGAGAAAACGTCCACAAAGAGATGCCAAATGAACAGCAGGGGATAAATAATGAGGGCAAATAATCACAAAAACACACACAAAGATGATCACAGAGCAAAATAGCTGTGAAATCATCACAATTAGGAGCTTTTTCTGATTTAGTTCACAGATGCTTTTAGCCAAAATGAATAAAATGTGAGAATTGTATCAGGCAGGGCTCAGTATCTGGACAGAAAACAAACTGGGAACGATGGGAACAGAGCCAGCGACGCTAGGTGAAAAGAAAAACACTATTTCCACCATGAAAAACAAAATGAAGCATAACATCATAGAGATGCAAAATCTGCCCCAATGAATGCAACCACAAAAACCGCAAATACAGATGCAAAGCATCTATAATCAGACTCAACAAAGAAAACAACCCCCAAAAAGACTCAATATAACCAAGTAAAATTAAAAAAACACAACATAAATGAAACAGATGAAAATGATCTGTAACAGACACAAAGAGAGTTTAAATGCACGTAATGAAATCCATCACAAAGCAAAAACTCAAAGTAGCCATTTAAAGTTTAAAACAGCAAGACACCCAAAATTACCAGAAGCAGATATAACACATCAGATAAAGGCCTCCTCACACAGGGGCCGATGCGAATAAACGGCACAAAATTGCGAATAATTTGAAGGAGAAATATCAACACATTTGTCCAACACACCTGCTCCGACGTAAAATTACAAAGATGTAACGTGACCACATGCAGAGTGCAGTGATGGAGGGAGAGGCAGCTGCAGGGGAAACTTTTGGATGCTGAAAAACAGCTGATCTCATCAGGGAGATGCCAAATGCCGATTTTAAATACAACACCTGTAGCTAATAACCTCGAATAACTACAAAATGTAGGGAAACAGCTCATTTGGCAAACAAGAGTGCTGCGACACAAAGATGAGAACACCTGAGCCATAATGATGCAGTAGCAGCGACCAAGCCACACTTCCATCTTTTTTCTTTCTCTTTTTGCTTGCGACCAGCTGGAGAGGGACCCAACTGCAGTCACAGTACGTCACCATATATCCAATCCACGGCGGAAGTCCCAATCGGAAGTTTCTTTTTCATGTAACTTACTAAAATCTAACCCTAACCCTTCTCCTAACCCTAACCACCCGACTACACTATATGCATCCGTTTGCAAGCCGCAGATAGTTACTCTTGGCGGTATTTAACTAACTTCTGCATGAGACTTCCTGTATGGATTGGATATATGGCGGCACCCTTGTACTGCAGTTAGGTACTCTTGACCAGCTCTGTGACGGCTAGAGCGCCTTCTCTGAATGGTGAATTGTGTATCTGTCGGATGCAAATATTAAGACGCTCCCATTGACATGATATCAATTCAATTAAAGCCTTTGCTGTGCGAATCTTTTGGACAAAATATTTGGAGTAGGTGTGTAGAGGCCTTAAGACTCAAAGCTTCCTTGATGAGGGTTAAAAATGTTGCAGAGAAAATGCAAAAGAAACTAAAAGGTGCTGTTAAAAACATTAAACTGCAATGATTAAAACGTAACTGTAACACTACAGTTAAGCAGGATTCTGTCGTTGTGCAACGTGATGCTTAGTCAAAGTTTTGAGAGTTTGTTGTGGTGACTGCATGGTGTAATGCCTCTCCCATTTCTTTCCAAGTGATCCAATCACGGGGCTGAATGTTGCAGTGCCCAAGTGGGACATTTTGCTGGCGACCGCTACTGCTGATCCAGGGGCTGCAGGTGTTGTTGTTCGTGCTGCTAAAATTTCAGCCAGTCCTGGTTTCCTGATCCATAACCCCCTGCTTGTACTGCCCAGGAACACTGGGAGGGGACACGGCCCCTTCAGCGGGATTGGACTGAATGGGGTTTAGTACGCTTGCAGTTTGGCTGAAAAATTTCAGCTTGGCCTGAAGGGGGGGGGCCAGAAGATATCCAGCAAAATGTGTATGAATTCACAAAATGCTGAATAAAAGTCAAAAAGTATAAAAGTTAGAGACGTGAAAAGATAAAGCGCACATCTGCAGAACACGTCCGAAATTCTGATGCCCAAACGGCTGCAGCAGTACAAACGGTGCGGGGGGAGTAGCGTGCCAAAGTTGCAGCAGGAGGATCACAATACTATGAAGAATGAATGAATAAATGAATGAATGAACGGGCTCAAAATTTTGACACCGATCTTACAGGGAGTCCCTCAAACAGATGAAACAATAAACTAACCTAAGCTTTCACTTTTTTATATTAAATATTTAAAGGTGCATTGTGCAAGTTTAAGTGTTAAATAGGCTACGATTCTTTTCTTTCCTCCACATGCGCTTACAATTGCCTGATGTGTAGAATGAGCTCCGATACTGTTTCTGAATGCTCACTGCGAGAGTTTCGGGTACGAAGCCTCAAAGGGGCACTTGTGGGGGAGACAAGCTGTGTGTTCTCGTTCGTCTGGCTGCACCGGTGTCGTGTATTCCTCCACCGCAGGTCCGCACATGTTAAGGCAACACTAACTGCTGCTAAAAGATGGAGAGCAGGTGCCCTTTCAAACCCCAACTCAGACTCCAGTAAGACAAAGAAGAAAAGTTTTGTCTTGTGAGACAAAGAGAACCAAACTGGAGTCTGACCCGTCCCCACAGCAGGGGGGCATTTTTGGCACAACACCGGCACCGGAGTAAAACAGGAGTAAACAACAGAGCAGCTTTTTTTCTTTCTTTTTTAATTGGAGGGAGCTCCGATCCAGTCTGGGAATAAAACGGGACCCACAGGTGGCTTTCTTCTTACTAACAAGGTAAATGTGATGCATGATGGAAATAAGGATGCAGAATATTGCAACGCTAAGTTTTAGCATGTAAATGCGACAGTATGACGGCCATATGACTGTTCCCGGGAAAGAAATACACTCCAGCCATTTGTTAAATTTAGCTGATGTGGTAATTTTATAAGGTAATCGTGGTCTCAGCCTGTGAATTTAGATATTTGAACTACAAGCCAGCGTTAGCCTGTTGTTACCGTTAGCATACAGTTCGTCAGTTTACTCAACAATCAAACTGTAAACAACTGTGCAGTAAACAAATAGTCAACTTTATTACTTCAGTAGACATCGTGACTCTATCTCTGGGCTCAGACTGAATATAATTTGGGCTAAATTAGAGACCAACGCAGTCGAAGCAGCTCATGCATGTGCATGACATTAGCGTCACTTCCACTTGTCGCCACATGGGGGCGAACTTCTGGAAAAAGCTGGAACTTGCGTTGTACTACTTTAAATAAGGTTCAAAGCATAAGTTTTATGTCCCATCAGCGTGCGGACAGCAGTGTTGTTTGTTTGTTTGTGCCATGAGCTTGAGAAACAGCAGCCACTCAAATAATTTATGTGGTTGTTAGAAGAACTTCTGTCCCTGTATGAGATGTTTCTGTGTTTGACTGTGCAGCTGTGTGTGATTGAAATCCTACTCAGGACAGTACGAGTTCGGAGGTTTGTCTGCAGAGCAGTTTGTATGTGAAGGATGCAGCGTGTGTGCAGAAGAACAGCAATGAAGGAAAAAGCCAACACTGAATACAGTTTTCATTCTGATCTCTAACAATGCAGCCATTTAATTCAACTCTTACCCCTCACACCTGGAGCACTGCTCGTCCCCGTCCCCCCTCCTGTCTGGACCATTGTTTGTCTTTCACATCTCCTGCAAGCCATAAAAAGAGGAGACTCGTCTCCTCATTCTGATGTCTTAACTTCTACCAATCCCAATATTTATACAGTTAAATCTTTTGAAATTTCATGAATTGATAGAGTAGCTACAATTTTTTAAAATGTGGTAACAAATTACTGTGTGCTTTATACATAAACAACATCCAAAGCAGATTTGTAAAAGAGAAAGTAAAAATGCAACATAAAAGGAAATTAGATTTTTTTATAAAACCAATTCAGAACAGTGATGAAGGAAAATGTGTTAAAATTAAAGGTGTCAGTTTATAGAACAATCTTGGTGGTGAGATAAAACAATCTACATCTGTTTCTGCATTTAAAAAAATTGAAACTGAGTATGATGAAGCAATATGGAACTAGATAAGTCAATGTTTTGTTGTGTAATGTTTTTGTTTGTTTATATTTTGTGTGGTTTTCTTCCGTGTATGGCTATAGTCTTTTAAGCTGAATAGCTTACTTTGATGTGAATAAGGAGCAGATGTAAGTTTGTACTTCTTTTTGCTCCTTTTCATTCATGATTTCTCTTAGTTGCAAGATGAATTATTTATATTTATCATTGAATGAATGAATGAAATTAAACAAATTGAAATTGAAACTGAAAAATTGGCTTCTTACGCTGCATTTTGGAGTGTGAGCTGCTCATCGACCTATCTTGGTAAAATTATTTTCCACCACGGGAATATAAAGCATGATACATTCTAAGCATTTCCAGTCTAGCCAAGCTTCATGGCTTATCTAGTAAAGTCAAGTACACGGGGTGAGTTGGATGACTTCGTGTGTTGCCAGATTGAACTGTTGCATGCAACACATCACATCAACATCACGTCACATCAACATGCAATATGCATGTTGATGTGACTTGCAAAGTTGCAGTGCACGCCCAAAAATGAGGCTCCCCCACTAGCCCTAGACCTGGTTGAGCCAGTCTTCATGCCAAGCTTGAGAATGGTGAAGTATCAGGATGTAAATATTCCTGAAACAACTTAAAAGCGTGAAAATGATTGTTCATCGCAGCCCATTTGGATTTGTGAATGTTTTTCTGAGACTGGTTTTCAGGTATTATGTTGTGTCTCTTGATGTCTTTTTCCTCCTTTAGGAGAAACAAATCCCTTTAGATTGTTTTTTAGTGTTATGGGAGGTTATCTGGTTGGTTTTTTCTTGTCTCAGCTTGTGTCTCCTTTTGATATTTTTTTCAAACCTCTCATATTTCATTTGAATCCCTTCACAGTTTCAACACCTTTAATTGGTAGACCAGACACTTCAACACTTCAGCTAAAGAGCAGGTTTGTTTGATTCATTCAGAAACATTTCAGTGACAATAATTATAACAAAAGTCAACAGTTTCACAAAAACACCTTTTATTTATTCATGTATTTATTTTCTCTCAGTGAGAATCTGAATAATCATTGACAGAGATGGAAATATGAACACTGAAACTGCAGCATGACAACTGGAAAACAACAGAACATCAAGTGATCTACAAACTCTGCACCAGCCGGTATTCAGCTGGAGCGCGTTGCACGTTTTGCCCTGATGATCCGAATCAATCTCAGGCAATCTGCTGAGAAAAGATGTAAAACATGGCACTACAGCTACACTTTGAGGCTTTTGTGTCGCACTGGGAATCTGTTCCTCCACTTCAATCAACACTTCAGCTAAAGTGGAGGTTTATTTCTAAAAGCACAAAGCACTGAGGGCTCCCACTCAGCTTGGATCATAAGCAAGATTATTTTAAAAGCCTCTGTGCATTAAAATCATTGTGGCACAGATGGAAAACGTGTGCGTTTAATTACATGTAGAGTAGTTTTAAATAGGTTTGTTTGGCTGTGTTTGTTTATTAAGATCACGTGTGGACCCTGCGTTCATCCTGTGGAGCTGATACAGTGTTTGCTCCCAGTGTCTCCTGCCAAAAACTGAATAATAAGCTATCAGTGTTAACTTGAATCTTGCTCCATATTGTCTGTGGGTGCGAGCCTGCAGGGAGACAGTCACAGTGAGTCATCGCAGAGCTACAGCAGACCGCTCTCCGGACTATCACCTCTCCATGTACAGTGAGCACAGGTAGGGAGCCACAGAGCAATATTTGTCATCAAATACACACATGGTACACGCAGTAGTAAACCAGTTACTCATAGATACGCACAGTCTCTACACGGCCTGAACAAATGTCTGCTTCTCATCAAGCTGCAAGCCTTAGGGGCCTGGCAAATAAAGCATGAGGCCAGCAAATCCCTTTTTAATGTGCCTTTAATGACGGTTTGTGCTCCTCGGCGGATCATCGCAGGAGGGGGTGTGTGTGGGTGTGTGGGGTTGAGAAGCAGCCGCTGCAAGTAGCAGCATTGTTTCAGTATATTTACAAGCAGCTAAATATAAAGTCCAGCAGCAGAGTGGGTGTGTTGTGCTCATGAATGAAGGGCAGGATGCTGGGATTTTACACTCAGCCGCACTGAAATGTCAAAGGCAATCCAACTCTACATGCATTTTTGAGTGATTTAATGAAGTTATATCACAAAACGGCAGCAGAATATTCTGTTTACCCAAAGTAGTGTTTAGCTTAGCTAAAAACAGAGATGTTCAGGGTTACAAATTACACAGGATTATGGAGGGTCAGCAGTTATTCTGCGTGTCTCATGAGACTGAAAGCATCCCAATTAAAATAGCTTACTCACTGATATGACAAATCACTGAGAAAAATTGCGCAATGTCAGTGTAAACACACTTTTATCCTCTTTTCTGAAAATCTGCAAAATAATTGCCAGCAAGTACACAGTCTATTTTATAGGATACTTTCTTTGTAGATTTATATGTGTGAAGGTAAATTAGTGCTAGCAAAACTTCTCTGTAATATTCATTTTTCAACTGGGAAATAAAACAAACAAAAAAAAAAAAAGGGAGGAAAAAAAAATAAAAAAAAAAGCATCTTTAAATTACTTCAACTTGGGGAATTCTTTCAGTTCAGTTCGCTCACAGCAGTTAGCTTAACTTGTTAGCATCAGACATCTTGTGGGTTGGACATGACAAATAAATGTTTTACTCTGTACCTGCACGTTATACACCATTTAAAAACTAAACTACTTGAGATGTGTGGTGTGCTATAAGATTTTGAGAAGAACTTTTAAATGTATTTGGCAGGACTTCATGCTCATCCTCTTTGCTGATAACCAGCGTCGTCGTTCCGCTCATCAGAATCACAAATGTCTGGATGATGCTGGGCTTCTACTGTACCAAACAGTTTCTACAGTCTCAGACTAAGAATGGAAAGCCCTTCGTAAATCTGAGTTTATGACGATGCCGTGTTCTTTCCACTTCTGGATGATGGTCCCAATGGTGCTCACTGGAACTTTCAGAAGTTTAGAAATGCACCTGGAACCAATGCCTTCAGTGTGTTTGCAATAATAAGGTTGCGTAGGTCTTTAGACTGCTCTTTGCTTTTACCCATCATGCAATGCTTCTTGTCTGACACCTTGGTGATGAGAAACCTTTTAAAAGGCATCAATCAGGACTAAACCAGCTAATATTACTTTGCACTGGTAGGGGACAGGATTACTTTCTGATACTGACAGACTCCAGCTGCTTTTTTGGCTTTCCAGATCTTTTTGTCTCCATTTATTCATGTGTTCAATACTTATTCCCTGTGTCATTTCACTTTATTACACATAACTTCATTTAAGAACAAAAATGTTAGGATTTCTTTGTATGTGTGCATTACTTGGGTTGTTACTGACATCTGGTGAAAGTTTCAATAGCTCTACTAGAAATATATTTTGAGAAAAATGTTGAAGGGTTCATTACTTTTTTCCCCGCCGAGTGTTTATATATATGTATATATAAACAAAGAAACAAATTTAGACAACTAGATCCCGCTTCTTTATTAAATGTGTTATCCATCCAGTTGGGTTAAAATGCACAAACCTTTTTGTTGGGTCAAATTAACAACTGCTCCAATAGTTAACCAGCCTTTGGATTAAAAACAATCCAAGTTGGGTTGCTTTTGACCCAGGATTTTTGGAGGGAGTTTATCCCTGAATGATTTTAGGGTTAGAGAGAGCATGATGGGGACAAACTGCATGATGGGAAAATGCTGAAAGAATCTAGTAAATAGTGACCTTACACGATTCACAGTCTTTGTAAAATCTCAGTTTGAGACTGAAAACTGTCTTTAAATGTGAGCAGGTGTGAGCTCTCCTCCTCTAAAGTATAGATAGCATAAGTCAACCCAGGTAACGGAGAGATATTCTGTATGTTCATTCAGCTTTGTAGTACAAGTTCTTGCAGAACTTAACCAAAAGGAAATTAATCTGTTTTTCATCTTAAATAAATAGAAAAGCACTCTGGTGGATTTGTGATAATTAGCTTTTAAGCATCTTCAACATGGCTTTATGAATATTCATCAGTTTGATGAAGCTTCACAGATCGAATAAGCCTGAACCAGATAGGCGGTATGCGACTGTTGCCGTTTGTCAGAAACTAATAAATTGTGTTTTATGAGATTTATCAGAGAGCTGGAGCATGAGATTACAGTTTGAGGGGAATCAGGCTCTTAAACACTCATAATTGTCTGCAGAACTACTCAGAAAGTCTAGTCATAAACACCAGTTCTACCAATAAACGTTACACATAGAAACTGTGAGCAATCTTAAGCAATCCTGAAGGTTTAGGAGAATTCGTGGAACTTCCATTGTCCTTGATCAATAACATTTCAAGTATAGCCTTTCTGAGAGGAAACACAATTTCTAATCACGTTTTATATAAACAGATTTACAAAAGGAATTTAAAGAAAAATTACTCTTCTGCCAGTAGAAATGGCTGATATGCACTCAGCATCTGAGCTACAGTATGAAGGTCATTTGCATGATGTGGTTAAATTAATCTGAACTGCTGTGTCGTCATCATCAGAATCAGACAGTGCTCCCAAGATGGCTTAGATGAAAGGGTATCTCATTTCTCTCAAAAGCGAGACAAGTGTGTCTTTGATTTCTGTGTGGTTTTCTGCATCTGTCCTCTCAGAGTGAGTGGAAGGAACCGAGATGCAGAGAAATTATGTAGATAAAGGTAACACATAAATAAAATGTCAGAAATATACAGCGTCAATATCTGCATTGGCAGATTTTAAAATTAGTCAAAACATGTCTGATATCCTTCCAGCAGCACTGGCAGTGGATGCATAAGGTTATTCACCTCATCCATGAAGGTGCAGAAAGAATGGAGGCAACTAGATTTCAGCTTCTGTTGCTTTCCTCAAATAAAACTTATATATTTTTAAGTTTAGGCTTTTTTTGTCGCAGACTTATTTTGTCATCTATACCACACTGAAACACTTTGTAAGTAAACATCAGTCTAGACTCAGCCTCTGTTAGAAGTTTCAACAAGTGTCATCCAAGGGAAGTGATTTTTCCTTTAAGCTTTTCTTTCTGTTGAATAAATCCTTCACGAAATGTGTGAAAGTCGCATAATTCACCTTTAAATGAAAAGAAAGATCTGCTGGTGTGGCATCAAATCTTGAAATCATGAAAACTTCTTCATGGTTTTTCTCATCGACATAATCAGGCAGATTAAACCACTTTCAGAGGTTTAATGCAGATTGCCTGTCAGATTTTACCAAATCATTTACTATTATTCCTGGAGCACTTTGCTTTTACAGCTTTTAAAAAGGCAATTCCCAAAATGTCTGTCTTTAGTTTGGATCTAAAATCACTATCACAGATTTCTGATTGTAGGGCATGATGCTCAGGAGTGTAAACATTTTTTGTTGTTTATATTTTCAATTAAACATTTTTTCTCCAACCATTACCACAATTCTTTATCATTTTATTTTCCCACCATAAAGCTGGAAAATCTTTGTACGGCCGTTCAACATAAAAGCACAAGTTTGCAAACCAAATGGGAGTGTAAACAAAATTACAGATTGAGTTTGAAACTGCCAACATTTTCAGCCATTTTTAAAGAATTTTGATTGTTGGAGGTTTTGATTTAAAAGTTGCTTGACAGGAATGGGACAGAGTGTGAGGGAGATTTTGTTGTGCTCTTCAAAATGTTCAATGAAATGTTTCATTCTCTTTATGATGCACTACAAACTCATCATGTCGCCAGACAGAAGAAAATGCTGCTTTTTGCATTGCAGTGTAGCGCCAGTGACTATGAAGTAATGCTGTGTGCAAACACAAGAAAACAAACACAAAACAGTAATATTGTTTTTTTTTCTCTGTTGTTTAACAGATTTTTGTGATAAAAAAAAAGGGAAAAATACCGAAAAGATTATGGAAATTGACTGAATAATAGAAGTTTACATGTCTAATGTAAAATTACAGGAAAAACTTGTAAATGTGAAAATACATCAAATTTCTGTTTTTGAAATAAGGAAGTGTAATTCCATTTCACATGAAAGACTGTGATATGATTTCAAAGTTATTCAGTTATAAAGAAAATATTTGAACAGTTGTTAAAATTTTTTATCAAACATTAAAAAGCTGAGATAAAACAATAAAAAAAATCCACCTAAAAATAAATGGTACTTTATAACATCACTTTTTTATTATGTAATTTCACTATTTTCCTGTTTTCCACAGTATTTTTCCTGCGTTCCAGCTGACAGAATATTTCCATTGTTTTATTTTACTTTTCTTTTTTTGCAGTGTAGCTACCAATAGCTAATGATTGATAATGGCAGGTAGCCTACCACTTTTGTATTAGAACCATGTTTAAACTTAAATTGTTCAATCTCAATGATAAATGTCTTAAATAAAATTATGTAGGTTGTTTTTTTTAAATATCTTTATGTGAAACTACAACAATTTTGCCAAAATGGCTCTTCATAAATAAATAAATAAACAAGCAAGCATCTTTGGACATTAACATGAGAAGCATCTGGCTAATGTTGCTTCGTAAGTGTCCCCTATTGAGATGTTTGTGAGACCTTACAAACAATGAACGCCAACATTAAAGAATAACCTACGAGTATCTGTTCACTATCAGAAATTACAAATGTGTCCATTCACAGCTTTGCTACGTACCTGGCAGGAATTATTTTGGTCATTAGCGTTTCATTATACATCTACTGAAAAACCATTAAGTCAGTGATTTCTGCAAATACGAACACACACCGACACAAGACAATGTAAACTTACATCAAATAAAGTTCCCAGAAAAGTCCTGATGTTTTTCTTCTGGTCTTTTAGGTGACAGAACGCTATGCAGGGAACCAGAAAGAGATGTTCCCGAAGACCTAGTTTTTACTACCAATCAGAACATCACAACAAAACCAAACACCAGCTTGTTATGGATCTAAATGAAGTCCTGCTAATTTCACGCTGAGAATATTGTAAACATAGTGGACAGCATAAATGTCAGAGACAACCAGAGCACGTGTTTTCTGGGTGTCTAACAGTTGTTTGGTTCTGGATCCAGCAGAAGTTGAGTCAAGTCAAACGAGCTCGGTTTAGTTTCTTGAAAAAATTTAACTCTTGTCCAAAAGAGATTTATTAGATTTCAAAAACTAAACCAATCAGCGTTTGACTCAACTTATGTTGGATACACAGTCATGGATGAATAACACTTCATTGTTAGAACAGATACTGTAATACACAAGTGTAGCTGCAATTACAGTGCTTATCCAAGTGAACATTAAAGTCCAATTACAATAAAAACTGCAAACAAATTTGTGTCATGAAATTACGAAGTGTTCATTTCAGCAAGTTCTCAGTGAAAAGCAGCAAACTTTGACTTTCCATCACTTTAAACTGGACATTTACTGAATCTAACAGGATTTTTTTAAGCAACATGTAGCCTAATCCTGAATATCCCACATGTAAGCGCAGCTGCGTTCAGGTAGCGTCTGACATGCATCAGCAGCGGTCTCCATTCACACCCACTAGGTCCTTTACAGAATATACTGTAGAAAACACATAATAGTGGGTGAGCGAGGAAATAGTCCAAACACAGCCTATAACATTGAGTATCAAGCACAGCAATAAAAGTAAAAAAAACAAACAAAACCTGAGCAGATGATTGTCACATTATCAAGTTGCCTACAGAGAAACAATATGTTTTAGAAGTAAACACAGGCAGAAATTTGTACATTCAGATATGAGCATCTTTACATTATTAACAATCTGGGGCCGTATTCATCAAATGCCTTTGAGCCATTTTAGTCCTAAGTGCTGAGAATTTGTCAAATTTACTCCTACTCTCAAACTTAAGAGTTAAAGGTTATTTATGAACTTTCTCAAGTCTAAGAATCACTCCAACTCCAAATATTTAAGAGACCTCCAGGGTCTTAAGTGGGTAGGAGTTGCTACTAGAGGATGGCACTGGGACAAGAGAGACGTACGGGGACGTTCTGGGAGCTGAAGGACATTTTGGCTTTGACGACACACAGATGATCAAATGGTGTTATTTGGACAGAGCAGGTATAACTTATGTTATGGATTTAATAAGGGACGTGATCTCACCAGTGACCACGTGCAGCAGAGATTTCATGCCGAAATTAAAAGCCATCACAAGAAATGGAACACCAACTGCCTTTTTTATTAGTTTTTCACAAGATGACATTTGATAACATCAGTAAGAATAAACATAACTGGTGGCCACGTGTCACTAAAACGTCAAGATGTTAATTAATTGTGGACACAAGATAACCAATTTGTCACCATAAATAATAAAAGCGTGAAAACAGTATAAATAATTGTTGGCCAGTCGTTACTAATGCATAAACTTGCAACATGTCTGCATGTTGTCCAAAATGAACTCCTCTAAGCCCATTTTTGGATTTTTTAGTCCTATATGTGACTGGTAAAAACTTCTCTGATCGCTCCGATTCCAAAGTTAATGCTCAAAACATCATAATTAAGAAGGATAACTGTATGTATTTGTTCCCCCTGCAGTGTAAATGCCAAAAAAGTGCCAAAAGTAACTTTTGGTGATGTACATCAACACGTCTGAAAAACCTCCTCGGAAGAGAATAAGAACTTTTTATCAGTACTGAGAGATTTTTTTTTTTAAAACTTGGGTCTTTTCATCAGGCCTACCAGTTTTTATTGCAACATTTAGGTTGCGTAATTATGGGGATAACACGTATAATTACATCACAGCCTTCAATAAATGGTTCCATTCAGTGATTGGTCAATTCAGTGGACTTAGAAGTGATATCATCTAAAATTCCATTTACGGCACCGGGTACTGTCGTAACCGCTCTAAGAGTGACACTAAATATTTAGTCCTACACTTCGTTAAAAGTGTGAGTGAGACACTTGATATTTTTAAGCGCAGCTGTTAACTGCTTTGCTTATAAATCAACTCTTAAGAGTGATCTTGGGACTGATTCTGAGAAGTTTGATAAATACGGCCCCTGATATTCTTGTACATTTACCGAATCAAGCAATCTTAAGGCCCGGTTGTGTTTTCCAGACGTGTGCATTGTTGGGCTCTTTGCTTTACGGACGAGCCGGGCGATCCTGTCTTATAAAGCTGAGGCTTATTCTGCACTACAAATAACTTATCTCCAAGGACGTGCTCTGTTCCACGTTTTCCTCTGGCAGAGTTTTAGCGTTCCCATTTTTGGCTCCATTGAGAAGCAGTGGGACGGTCAGCGAGGACCCGTGGACGGGGTCTTTCGCTTTGCCGTCGGCGGCGTTTGTGTCGGGGGACAACGCCTCTGTCACGCCCGGCGCGGCTCCTTTCTCTGAAAACAGCGGCTGCGAGCTCTGCGGCTGCAGGCTGTTTCCATTCTGGGTGATTCTGTAGATCTCAGTCATCTCTGAGACGTCTTCCTCATCCTCGTCCTCTTCCACCCTGATGGCCCGCCGCAGGCTCTCCCTGGGCATCAGCGCCCTCCGCCCTTCCTCCTGCGGCTGCTGGTGCTCCGCCGGCTCGTGGTTCTCCACCCTCCTCGTGGACCGGCAGAGGGCTTTTCGGAAACCCCTCTTGAAGTTGTCTGACAAGAAGCCATAAACGATGGGGTTGGCGCAGCTGTTGGCGTAACACAGCACGACAACGAAGTAGTAAAGGCCCTGGTACTCTGAAGGCAGGGAAACCAGCAGGTTGATGATGTTGAGCGCGTAGAACGGCAGCCAGCAGAAAACAAACACGGCGACGACGATCACAACCATCCGCGTCACCTTCCGCTCCGACTTCCTTCGCTTGGTTGAGGTGGCGTGCACTTTTTTACCCGAGCTGCGGATCTTGAAGACGATGAGCAGGTAGCAGAGGCAGATGATCAGCAGAGGGCAGAAGAAGCCGACAGCGGAGGTGTAGATGATGAAGGCGGCGCTCCAGATGTTTGCCGGCTGGGGCCAGGCGATGTTGCAGGTGCCTCCCGCCTTTTGGATGTTTGCAAAGATCACCACTGGCAAGACGACCAGAAAGGACAGAGCCCACACGGTGCCGTTCACCACTTTGGCCACTTGAGGGCGACGCCATTTAGAGGAGCGGATGGGGTGCACCACGGCAAGGTAGCGGTCGATGCTCATCACGGTCAGGCAGAAGATGCTGGTGAACTGGTTGATAGAATCAACGGTCATGACCAGTCGGCACATGAAGGATCCGAAGGGCCACGACTGGAGGGTGTTCTGGACCGCCAGGAAGGGCAGGCCGAGCATGAAGAGCTCGTCAGCGATGGCTAGGTTGAGGATGTAGATGTTGGTCACCGACTCTATCTTTGAGTAATGCAGCACAATGTGAATCACCAAGGTATTTCCGCCCAGGCCGATGATGCAAACAATGATGTATATGAGCGGGATGAGGACTCCCGCTACGCTTGGACCCGAGGAGAAATCTGGGAGGGTGGAGTTGGTGGAGTTGAGCAGCGTCTCATTCAGATCGCTGTCGTTGAACATGAGCAGGAACAGGGGGAGACCGGGCGAGGGGCTGGCCAAGCTGTCGTTCTCCCACGCTTCAGCCGACATGGCGACACCAGGAGGCCAGACGTCACCCGTAGATGTGCTCTCCCTGTTGCTTTGTCCTTCTGCTACTTCAGCTCCCGCCCATCTGTTCTAGGAAAAGAAAGAAGTTTGGTTTCTAAGGACACAAAGAAAGAGCAGCAGCTTTACAGAAGTTTGTTTTCTTTGGTAAAAAATAAACGAGCTGATGCTGAGAGAGATGATGTTCAGAAGTTCAGACGAGAAGCAACATTAATTTGGAAATCCAAAACAAAAAACACTGATTGAGAAAATGAAAGCAGATGGGTTAGATGGTGCCAGTTAATGAGCAACACAGGGAACAATTAAAACTGGGCAGAGGATTGATGGTTTCTGGAAGGTTGATTTGGCCACAGTAGCGATGATTGCTTCTTTTGATGGAGAGGGTGTCCCCACACATGGATAATGCTGATAATTGGCTTTTCATCAGCAACCCAGCAGCACTTTGAACATGAATTGTGAACTGAAAGGGAGGAGAGAGGCTGTTGAAAGACTGTAGAGGTTAGTTAAACAGATACTGAGCAAGTACAAGAGGGAACATAATAGCTGCTTCACTCACCCTCACAGAGACACAAACACTTTCACTCAGGAATGATGAATACGAGGGAATAAAACACTGAACAGGTGGAAATTAGCTGGTTAATTTGTCACTTTAATCAAAACCAGAATGGATTGACTAAAATCTATATGACTTTTAAAAATACTTTAGATTAGAAATGAATGCGTGTACTGGATGCTTAAACTAATAATAATTAACTTAACATTTATCAGGATGTGTTAAGTTAAATCCTTAAAACAAGCTGTTAAAGTCCCTTAAAGATCTTAAATATTTTTGCAACTGTGTGTTATTTTTGATCTAAAACTCTCTGGGATTAAAAGGGTTCAGCTCCTACAGTCAGCATCCATACATCATGCTCCAATTCAGCCTCAGTTGTCAGATTATGAGGCTAAAATGATGTAAAATGAATGTATCCAATGGATAAAGCACCAGAGAGACCAACCAGAACAAGAAAACAAAATTTGTTACTGACAGAACTTTGCAGAAATAACACACAGATCAACAGATCAACTTATCTGTATATCATTCTCTCAAGTCTTGGCTTTCAGAAGAAAAAAATATTGGCATTGGAACAAACACACAACAGAAACTACTTACATATATTTATACTTTTCCCTCATTTCCAGTTATTTATGCTACTATTTACCTATTATCCTTACAAAACCAACTCCAACTCAGCTGCTTTTTGGTGCCACCGTGCATCAAAAAGCTTCTTAGCTTTATGCCATTCATAGAGGAACATTATTATTAGAACTTTGGCTGCTCCTGATTGGACGTTGCCATCAATTTAAAAGGTAGAATCCAGAGTTTTCCCCTGAAAATAAAGTGAAATCCGTCTCAATCCGTGCCTTTGGGCCACTACGGCCTCTCTAGGGTGGCGGTGACTTTGCAATTTCGTCTCCTCCTGACTACATTTAGCTTTTTCCCTTTGTTTTGGTGTGTTCAGGACGTTTCTGGGGAGATTTGCGTAGATGTCGCCAACCAATGACAGAACTAAGGGCACGGTGCTATGTGGGGATAAAGCCAGGACTGGAGCAGATGCCAGTCACTTGAACTCTAAGAAAAAAAAAACAGCAAAAAACAACAACAAAACGGCAGACACAGCAGAGAAAAGGAAGTATTCTGCAGGGAATAGAGCTTTAGATAGTGCATGCTTGAAAACCAGGGTCAATGTTGGTTTGGCTTACTTTCGAGCTTTGAAGGAGCAGGTTGGGCTGAGTAGGCTCAAAGTAGGCTGATTGGTGCAAAGTCTGACATGAAGTGAGTTCACACATTTCCAGGTCTCTTAGTAACATACTAGTGAAAGCGATCTTTTTTTTTTAAATGACAAAAATATGGTTAATAATGGTGTTATCATGGATCATTGTGGATTTAGTAACCTAACCTCCAGTAGGTTGAAAACCTACCGGATGAGATATAAATGTCTGGAAAACATCCATAGATCACCTACAGAGTAAACTATTCATCACGTTTACCCCACAGAGTTACACACTACTGTTCCGGAGACACTGATGATCATATAATTGATGGCACTCGGGGCGCCGGCAAGCTAACAGAGTTTTAACTCTTTAAAATTCGACCCAAGAAAAAAATGGGGAGAAAATTCTCATTTTTTAAAAATCTGAAGTCTTTATCCCATTCATAACTATTTTTGTTTATTTTTATTTTGTTTTTAAAGATATGTCAAAGTTATTGTAGTGTAGTCTTCTGCCTCCTTGTATCAGCTGTGCCAGACTGCTCAAAACCCTGTTGTACTCAAAGTTTTTACCATAACGTGATGTTAAAGGTCTGAAACTGTAGGTAGAAAATATGATACAGTATTATAGGTTAAAGCAGGATTTATGGATTGTATTAATTGCATTATAAACTGTTCATTGGCCCAATTTTCCCAGTAATACAACATTAAAACAACAAATCCCTCCTTCTGCCCCCAGATGTCCAGGGTCTACATCCCCCACAGTTGTTGCTTGCAAGCTAAACGCAAATGAAACATGACAGTCGATCTGTGCTGAGATGATTCAGCATGACCCGTCACAAATGAGAAGATCATTTGGATTTTGAGGATGAAACATTTGGAAAAAGTCTTTGAAGCATCAGTAAAGTGGCGGCGTGTCAGATCTGAACACTCAACCGGTGACTTCCTGTTTGTTAGCACAGTTACAAACAACACTACAAGGATAAAGATAGATACCTGGAGATGCTTTTGTTCCCACTTGGTGAGACAACAGCATCTACTGTCTGATTTAAAGCTTTAGCATCTCACAGTGGGAAGGCTCAATACAACTGTGTAGAACTAGATAGTATTTTAAAAGGTAATAGTGAGAAAGATTTATTCATTCAAATAAAGAAAGGGAATAAAAAGTCAAACAGGAAGTCTGAAAGTATTTCTTTGGTTTTGTTAAATGTATTAAAATTAATTAAATTCCTCACATTAATAGTATATACTAGTTTTTATTTACAGCTTTTATTTATCCAAAGATCTGATCGAGACCCAATTTCTCAACTTCAAGAGAGCGGTATAAAGTACTTGAAAACAAATGTTAGGTGCTTTGACTTCATCAGATCAAATTAAACTAAATCTTCTTCTTTTCAAATGAGACTTTCATGAATGTCATCAAACTAAATGTGCAAATCAAAAGTTTGATGACATGATTCATCAAATCAGTGGCTGCAATTATCACAAATTCTTCCGTAATCTGATTCTGATTCAGTTCCAGGAGCCAGAAATAGATGGAGACAATATCACATGCTGATTAAACACAGTCACTTCCAGTCATATCAAATCACAGAAAACAAACATTAAAATCTCATTTCATTCTTGAGCTCATGAGCTCAAATGTTTACATCATGTAAAAGAAAACTCTATATCTATGTATCTCTATATCTATAATTTTCTTAATATTTAGAGTGTCAAACCAATATTTTTAATAATAATATAAATAATAGTTAATAACCGAAGAAATACAGTCTGACACAGTGTATACGGATATCAGGAGGAGTAGTACAGTGTACACCTTCTGATATTTGTATTTTGATTGTTAGAACAAAATAAATAGAAAAAATTCTGTGTGTTCTTTCTAAATGATTGCTTTATTAATATTTGGCTAATATTTAAATTTGGATTGATATTATTGGCTCATTGAATCAACGTATTAATGTAGACTGATGTATTGTTACACCTCTAATTCAAACCCTGTGTATCTAGAAATGTAAAATAGAGCTGTACACTCAAGAAATATATGAGTAAATTGATGTGAAAATAAATGTGTAATTTTGTATATAACATAAAATAAAGACAACACGATAATGACCTTGTGGTCATGTTGCCACTGGCACTTCTGATATGCCTTTGTTAGCTCTTCACCAATCTTTCAGCAAAGGCTCTGCCCTCCAGGATGCCCGAGGCTAGCAAAAACAATTGAGTGATACACTCCGTTTAGCTGAAATAAACAATCTCTG
This sequence comes from Atherinomorus stipes, assembly GCA_023101725.1. Taxonomy (NCBI): domain Eukaryota; kingdom Metazoa; phylum Chordata; class Actinopteri; order Atheriniformes; family Atherinidae; genus Atherinomorus; species Atherinomorus stipes. Next base: position 30,645 of record JALJCO010009443.1, read on the forward strand.
ACTGTTTCAAGTAGCTTTAACTTTTACATATCCAAGACAGTGTCTGTCCAAGGTCCTCACGGACAAAGAGGAAGCTAAACACCCACATAGCGGTGCTGAGAAACAACTGTTCACCAAACAACTGGGACTAATCGGAGGAACAACGGAGAGAAGTCGCTATAACAACAGATGGCAGCAACTCAGACAGGTGATGGAGAATGTGCCTGCGGCATTGCTGAGGGCTGCACGACACTTCAAGGATTCACAGAAACCAGTCTGACCGATGCAATTTACCAGTGACCATGACGTTTCTCATGCCTTAACGCAGGGGTTTGCACAATGTTTACCAACTTTTTTTTTTTTTTTTTAACCACCATTTCCACCAAAAAGAGCCATAAAAGATTTACTAAAGATTACTCTCTTTTAGGTACACCCTGCGCTCCCCCGAGTAGCCTGTTCTGATTCTCTGTTGGTTGTTTTCATAGCTCTTAATCTTCCTTGTTCTTAATTTTTCCCAGTATTTAACTTTACATTTTTATGATGTTTTACATTGTCTCTTTTTCTGTTACCCCTGTTGTAAAGCACTTTGTGTGTCCAATGGGTACAGTAAAGGGCTATATAAAAAAACACTTGAATTGATAAAACATATTTGACTTTTTAAAGTAATAAACAAAAAATAACATTTACCTTTTTATGTGTCATGATAAACACAAAGTTTTCAGAGTTCCCATGTCTGAGCAAAAGCACCACAGATATCGCAAACATCACTCATCACCACTGAAGACTCGTCACTGATGAGTTTGTGAGTCTGCAGGAGCTGAATCAGTCTGCTGAGATGAGATGTTTGTTAGCAGTTTAATGGTTCTGTCTTTGATGGGCTGACGTGACTCTAAAGCTCGTCAGGTCCAAGAATAGATGCTTCAATATTATGAGGAATTATTTTGTGCATTCTCCATGAACTGCAACAAAACCTGCAGCGGTAGTTTGGTTCAGGAACTTGATCCAATTCAGCTTTCCACAAAAGTTCTGAAATTGCTCTGAAAATGATCTTTAAAGGTAGAATCCAAAGTTTAGCCTGAGAGGGAGGGGCCCTCAGTTTGAATGCCAAACAGAAACGGTGGGGGGATTTCAGACTACCTTTAAAGAAGCTAGAGCTTGGCCTGGATATTCATACATATTACTCAAATATACACAAATGAAGAAAAAAACCTACTTAAATGCAGTTTTTTTATGAGGAAATAACTGTAATGTGCTTAAAAGCTCTTAAAAGTCCATTTTTCATGATATGGCTCCTTTAAGAGCAGTATGCAGCTCCAGAGCTACAGGGTGCAGACCTGTATTAAACCCAGGAAAATTACGCATTTGGACCTGTCTACAGGTGCCAACCCATTTTTAGTTTTCCAACAACTGCCTTCTCTCTCACCTGCTTGCCTTGCCCTCTTCTCTCTGCCTCCCCCTTTTTTTCCTATCCAGGCTTTTAAAGGAACTTTTTTGATGCATGTACTGTAGTAAGTATGGCATGAGTAGTATCTACAGAGAAGGACTTCTTTAATAGAAAGTTTAACCTTTTTAACTGGGAACATCTTTCTTGAGACACTTTAGTAGCTAAATTTGGAAAATTTGTACATAATTCTTGTTTCTCTAGTTATTAATCTTTTCTGTAGGAGAGATAAGTATCACTATAACTGACAGAGAGACATGATCAACTCAGAACTTAACATGATATTCTGTTTTATATATCAGAAAACAACAACAAAATTTCCGCTTGGGGCCATTTCCTGGCCAGCCTAGATATTTTTCAGGCTTCATGCTGAAAACACATCATTAACAGTTAATGTGTTACCTCAGCAACCGGCTGCTAGTAGCCCCATGTTCAACACACCAATATGAAAGCTTCATCAGTATTTCTGCTGCAAGAAAACAAATTAAGATTTGAGATTGAATTTTCACGATACTTTAAAAGATGTGGAGAGCATTACAAATCCACAGATGTAGACATATCTGTAAATGTTTATAGAGACTTCATTGCTGGCACAGCTGCACACACACTACTCAAGTTCAGGATTGTGAGCATCATCACACAGACAGTCGTCTCACGAGTGCTTTTGCCTTTTTTTTTTCTTGCTTTTCTAAAATCAAGAGTGAGAACAGCGCAGATGTGACCTGAACAGAAAGATGCTTGTCACATCCAGCGTGACGGCACAAGAAACAACATCAAAAGCCTTTTAGTCTTTTTACACATGAGGAAAAAATTCATCCGGGAAAAAGCAAAACAAGACAAAGCAAATAAAGCGGATGTCTCTTTCAGACCTGAGTAGTTCCTCTGATTTCAGCACATTGTCACATTCATCATTTTTCAATATCTTCCATTCTCTCTCATTACGGACATTTCACATTAAATTTGCCAAACTTGGGCGCCATGGAAACCAGAGGAGGCGAGAACCTGCAGATAAGCATCATAAATCAAACCGAACAAAATTAAATTTCTTTTTCTTTTTTTTTTTTTATCCCCCAGTGAAACTAGTTCAAAGAGGAGAACAAAGAATGCTGTTCTTCTGGCTTTTGTGGATAAAGAGGGAAACGATCCAACAACATAAATAGCTCATGTGGACGGCGAGCCGAGCGCCTCCTGCTGCTGATGAATGACTGTATATATCAGCTAAAATAATTAAAATCACCCCTTTTGCCTTTGCGGATACGACTCCAGATCCCCTGAGTTTTAGAGACCGGGTAAGCTCCTCTGAGTCTTTGCGGCTTTCTTTGAGTTCTTGCTGTGCAGATTTTGCGGAGCCCCCCTGCTGTCCTGGTGCCACTGCAGGTGTGTGATGTTGCTGTGTGAAGCCTGTATGACTGCTCTGCAAAAGTTTGGGGGTGACAAGCGTCAAAGTAACATCAAAGTAAGCCGGGATGCAGGTTTTTCTCCCAGAAGAAGCTTCCCTGAAACGAGACGAGCAGCGTTACTCACTTTTAATGCTGCGGGTGATTGCTGTTATTGGTTTTACAGCACTCTGAGCTGATACTCTCCTCTAATTAAATCTAAGATAGTGACTGGCTGCAACCACTAGAAACACAAGAAATGCTTTTTCCCTTCATTTATGTCAGCTTGCCCCCTCAGGGGGCTTCGCTGATTCCTCCCAAATGCGTTTCCTAAGTCTGATTATCTGTCAGGATGTTTGCTACATCCTCTCTGGTTAACAGATCATCATTATACACCTCTGAAGATAAACTGCTTTAATTTGTCCTAACTGCTTTGTTTTTGTCTGTACGCAGAGATGTTGTAATATTTATGTAGTCGCTCACCAGTCTGACCACTGAGTAAACCGTATAAATGTATCTTGTTCACAGTTTATCTTATTCATCTGCATGTTAAACTTAAAAGTGTCTTTATATCAAGCAACAGCAGCAATCGTGTTCCTGTCACTGCTTGCAAGATCGTCTCCAATTAACGTCTCAGACTGTGTTAGACTAAATTTTTAAGGCCGTTAGAAGCACTTTGATTCGCAGATGAATCCTACTTTGATGTCTAAATGGAATAAAATTACATGGTAGAAGGGGCGCTGCATTGGATCAAGTCGAAAATTGACATTTGTATGTTTTGAAAATCTTTTTATCTTTTCTAGCATCATTTAGGTTTTTTTTTTTTAACTTGTGAGCTTTTCATGGTTCAAATAAGTCTGTGAGCAAACTGACTTCCCGCCCTTGTCTCAACAAATGTGCATTTTTATTGTCATGAGGCATCTCTGACTGTGGGAAGGAGGAGTAACAAGCAGTTTTCCCTTAGTTGTTTTTCTCTTGTCAAACTTTATATCAGATGTAATGGGCTGCACTACTTCCTGAACTTCAGACAACACCGTTGTTTCCTGTATTTAATTACTAGACAAACTGATTAATCCAGGTGTGCCTGACTTCAGTAACTGGCCAGACACACCTGGATTAATCAATCTGTCCAGTAAAGAAAGACAGGAAGCAAAAGTGCTGTCTGAAATTCAGGAAGTATTATAGTCGTGCATAAAGTCCATAGCTGCTACATCAAAAGTAAATTTATCCAGGGCTACGACTATTACAGCAAGTTCTGACATACATCAGTCAGCACACCTGGTTTAAACTGGGATTTCTTATTTTGTTTAAGACTTACAAAAGTAGAACATAAACAACATATCAGATGTTCAAACAGATATTTTGCCATTTCATGGAAAATATGAGCTCATTTTGACATTTTGAATCTGACGTCTCTAAAAAAGTTGGAACAGGGCAACAAAAGGGCTGGAAAAGTAACTGGCACAAATCAAAAGCAACTGGAAAAGTATTTGACAACTAATTACATTAATTGGTAACAGATCAGGAATATAACTGGGTATAAAAGGAGCATTTCAGAGAGGCAGAGTCTCTCAGATATACACTGTCGACAGGATAATGTCCTCAGTTTACATAATACATGTCATTGTGCCACCAAAATGTTTTCCATGAAGTCATGTAGGGCTTCTTTAATGCAACTTTTTCAAGAGATAATAATGGAATATTGACTACGGACATGTAAAACATCAGCATCAAGAATGAGCTTTTTAAGCGATGGTGTTGCGTCCCAGCTCTGCTTGGGATCAAAGAATAAAAGGACAGTTTTTAGATGGTATAGGTGGAGTAAAGATGGTTTCATTGTTCAGGAGGCATAATTAAGGCATGAAAAAAGCCTAAAACTAAAAGGAGATGGGGTTTGTGGTATTGCTCAAATTAAGACAAAGCCGAGACTAAAGTACCAAAAGGTGGAAAACCAACACAAACCTAATCTACGAACCAAAAAGGAATGAGCAGCACCAAGAAGCTAAAATGGTAATCAGAACCCAACTACAACAAAACAAGGCCTAGCTATCCCAACTCCAAACTACCAGTGTGAATCACAAAGACAACTCAAGACCTAAACTACCAACAAGTAAAACCATTAACAAAAAAACCAAACTGGAACTCAAAACTTAAGAAGCCCAAACTAAAGTCGCCAAAATCCCACAAAAGAAACAAACCAAGGGCAAACTGTTGCCACTGACTGTCTGTCTGCTGGGTCCTTTTATAGCTGCATGCCAGCAGCTCCAGGTGAGACCGATGAGTCGTTAGCAGGTGGGAAGGGAGGAGATGAAGGTGGTGTGGTTGGAGGGTTGGAATGGGGAGGTTTGCATGTGGAATGAAAGAGATGAGGTTAATCTACAGGCGGCCGTAACAGATGGTTTGATTCCAGCTACTTCAGGGTGCATTCACACCTAATCAGCCACTCAGTATGACTGGGGACTCAGTTCAGCTTTCAGCTGGTCCCAGTCTCTTTTCACACTGCACTTAGACAAACAGACCAGACCGTTTGATGTCTTATTCCTGTGTTTACTGAAGGCGGTGCTGCATGAAAAATTACTGAAGACGACGCCAAGACAAGCGACGAATGAGAAAACTCACTCGTCCATGCAGGGCAACTTCTGTTTCCACCACACAAGGGAAAAACGTTGTGCTGCAGCGGTCCTGGGTCGACTTTTACCCGTTCTAGCCATTTCTATCATTCTACACACGTACATTTATTGCATTTACTCACTATGCCCTACTTTGTATCCACCATGCCTTCTATCCCCTTCTTGCATTTGGTTCTCTTGAAGCTGACCTAGACCTTCGTTTCAGGTGGACCAGAGTTCACATCCGAGATCTGCATTAGGGTTCAGTTGCACATTCATACTTCCCCAAACAAACCAGACTTTAAGCAAATAAATAAGGATGAAAATCAGAGGGTCTGGTGTTAATGCACCCTTAAATGTGTGTGTTGCATCTCCAGCTGACAGACAGAGATTAACCCGATAAGGAACGGGTGCAGATGGGAGATAAACGGCTCAGTTTGGACGGGTTCCTGTAGGAAAGCTGATGATTTTTTCACTGACAGTAGCGTTTACATGGAGCACTTTTGATCCAATTGAACGTCAATGAGAATAAAAATGTGTCATGTAAACATTTCAATTGATCCAATCAGCTTTGATTGGAAAGAACTTTGAGTTTGAGGAGTGAGTTTCAAAGAAGACTTGGAGAATGGTGGCAGCAAATAAGAACAAGACTGAGGCAGAGACAAAGTTACTGGAAGAGTGGAGGATTTTTGAGCATTTCGACGTTCGTGAGGTTCAAAAGAAAAAAAAAGACCTTTTTCTTCAGAACTACGGGGCATTGCGGATGTCAAAAGGATTTACAGTCATCCTCAAAATTATTCATACCTTCCAATGAAAGATGAGGCTAAAGTCACAATAGTAATTCAAATCACAAGAAACTAAAATAAAAAAATTTCCAAATTATAGTTTAGTGAAATAAAATATTGCTTCTGAATTGTGGTTTGAAATAATAATAAAAATAATTTAAAAAACAAACGAAACTGTTCACATTAGAGCACCTTTCCCATGAACAGTGGACCAAAATGCCTGTCAACAGGTGCAGAAATCTTTTTGAACTTTACAAACTTTTACTTGTTTTATTTTTTGTCTGTTTTTGATATTTTGTTTAACCAAATTTCAAAATCAATGTCATAATTTTCCTAAAATTTTTATTTATTATTACTTTTGTCAATTTCAACTTTTTTCACTGACAGATGATTTTTTTCCTCCTTCAATTGGAGGGAATGAATAAACTGGAGGACGACTGTAGATGATATTCAATCTTTCTATCATGTAAACACAACTGATCGGATGAATTATCCAGCATCCAAATAAACATGTCAGCTAGAATCTCTGATCAGACTGAGTTCAATCAGAAACATAAAACATTTGTCCATGTAAATGCAGACATTGACTCTAGTAGATCAGAGAGAAAAATGATATAGGAAAGAGTAAAAGTCAAGTCAAGGGACAAAGGATGGAAATTGGCTTTGCTATAATCTGGTCCCCTCCTTGGTCAACTTATGGGGGGGTTTTTTTAAATTTGGTTTTTAAAATTCCGGGCAAAGGGAAAGAAACAAAAAACGGCCGCCCCGGGGAGGGGCGGGGGGGGGGGGGGGGGGGGGGGGGGTTTTTGGGGGGGGGGGGGAGGGGGGCCCCGCTGTGAGCCACACAGGGGGGGGGGGGGGGGGGGGGGCCCGAAAAACAGGGAAAGAAATCCCTAAGGAAAAAGGGGGGGGGGGAAAAAAAATGACCAACCCACGCGGAAAAAAAACCCCAAGGGGGGGCGTGCCCTCTGGGGGGGGGGGGGGGGAGAGATCCCCGGCCGGCCGGGCTTGGGGGTTCGGGGAGGGTAGCCTTGTGGGGGGGGGGGGGGGGGGGGTTGCGGTGTATGGCAGCAGGTAGACCTCGTACTCAGTCTTGGGGGGGGGGGGGGTGGGGGGGGCGCGCTCGGGGGTGAGGCATGGGAAGGGAGGGGAGAGAGAAAGAAAAAAAAAAAAAAAAGAAAAAAAAAATAGAGAGAGAAAAAAAAAAAAAAAGAGGAGATAAAGAAAAAGGAAAAAAAAACCAAAAAAAAAAAAAAAAAAAGATCAAATATAATCCTGCGTATTTATCTTATGTTCATCTGCACTGTCCCTTTTCAAATATATAAACTCAAACTCCTTTCACAATTTTTAAAATTGTATGAGTTTTGCTAAATCTTATTAATATATTAAATAAATACTTCAATAAATCTCCAAATCATTGCTTTTGCAAGTTAACACACATTTAAACAACATTTTTAACACTTGTTTTCAGTTGTTGCAGCCAGATTTTATTTAGAACATTATAATCTCAGTGTGCTGTAAAACCAATACACACCAGTTGCCGCAGCAATAAAGTAATAAAGCTCAACCCTGAAACGGTGCTGCAAAAACCTGTGTTTCTCTTATTTTCCTCTTAGCTAAAGCTGTTAAATAAGATATTAGGCTTTCTTCCATCAGATTTATTGTGTATTGTGTCATGGGACAACATGAATGCATTCACTTCGCAATATAAAAACCTTTGCGTTCGATTGCTGTTGAAGGTTGTTTTATAATAACTTGTCTCGCTTTTCCAGTCAAAAGATCAATGCTGATATTCTTTCTTAGTATAAAAGAAAATTGCAGCCATCTCCAGAATTGGAAGTAAAAAGTAATAATATCAGTTTTTTAAAATGGGAATATCAATGATGCCCACTTTTGTTCATTCCAAAAGCGAGACATGCACTTATCTTTTGAACATTACAAGCTTTTTAAAGACGTTACCTTGGGCTCTGTGAGCTTGTTAATGGCGAATGTTTCTCAGGCTTTAATGGCTTTAAAGTCAATAACTACAAGTACACTTGCTGGAAAAGCGTTTAAGCCTTTCACGCTCTGACTGCTGTGCAGCTGTAGCATCATTTCACGTTTCCTTACCACCCAAGTTGCCTCACAAAAATCAATTTATCAAAGTCCTGTCACATCTCTCATCTGAAGCTGTGTGAAATCTGCCTAATATCTGCATTGTGGTTGTCATATTTTATTCTCCCTCATTAATCTTCACGCTGAACGCCCCCAGGACCTTTCAGGCCTTTCAAAGCTCTCTGAAAGAGAAATCCATTTATGTTCTAAATTGAGGTTCTGCTCTGCTGCCAGTGTTTGATAGGAGCGACACTTCCTGCCTCTCCTTTCTTTTAATGACACAAGAGGAGGCGCTGCGCCTCTATCGCACACAGCCGTCTCACCTCGTGTGAGTCAGGCTTTCTGCTGCCAGACTCACTTTCAGTAGCTAACCCCTATAAGCTGAAAAAGACACCTACGACACCTACGATGAAATGATTTATATTTGAAGCATTTGATGTCCATGGTCTGAGCTGACCTCGACGACTCGTCTCTTGAGGCACGGCTGATATCACTTTTTATATTTTGTTTACAAAATGCTGGAAAAGCAGAAATGTCAGCATTTCTTTCATTTATATAGCACAATTTTCCACATCCAGCTGGATGCCCAAAGCGTTGTACATAGCAGGACATCAACACAAGGCTAAAAAACACAAGACATGATTTAAAAGAATTAATAAAAAAACAATAAGACAAAAGTTAAAGCAGAACTCAGTAACTTCAGCTCGGGGCTCCCCTTCCTGGTCTCCTTTCACTGTTGTAAAGGTCGTAATTTCCTCCTCGTAACGTCTTCTCTACCTGTCTTTCCACTATCCTGATCCCTGAATATATCTCTTAGCTTTTACTAGCTTGTTAATGCTACTTTGCTACGTTGGTAGCAGCAGCTCCTCTGCAGCTGCTCAAAGCAGAGTCCTGTGCCTCCTGCAGCGGGACGTTTTACCCGTGTTTTGCAGGTAAATATGCTGTGGATTATATTTTTCTCTGGTGTTGGCGGGTGGCAGGTAAAACTACAAACTTTTATTTACTTTATGTTGACATGACAAGTGATTACTGAGCCTATTCAGCCGTGAGGCTCGGTGCTGCTCCGGTGGCACCCAGGCAGTACGAGCTACGTGAACTGATCTTCACTCTGGTCCAGCAAAGAGTTGGTTTTGAGAGCCAGGAGCCGGTGTTTAGGTGGTGGGAAGCTAAAGAACCGGGTTTTAGTCTGGTTCTGGTCCGAACCAGCACTGGAAGCAGCATGGTGGATAGAGGACTTTAGTGCCGTAAAACAGTTTGTGTTGTCGCAAGATTTGTGTCGGGTAAAATTTCTGTATCACTAAATCCTTCGGAAGATATTACTTTGAGGCGCTCTTCGGCGTACATCCATATCACACGAGAGAGGGGGCAGCCTCTATATAAGGCATTATCTGCAGCAAAACTCCTTCATTTCATCAATACGTTACGTGGCTTGCAAAAGTATTCATACCCATGACCAAAACTAAATTGCTCAGAAAAGAAAAAGCAAAAGTGAGTTTCACCTTTTTATATGAAAGGAAATGGCACAAACTCAACAATCCATCACTGTTCTTGTTGTAGCGCTCTTTACTATGAATAGGTTGCATAAGTTTGTATGTCATTGTTGCAAAGGTATTCACACTAAGTCATTAAGTCACAATCAGTACTTGGTTGCAGCTCCTTTGGCAGCAATAACAGCTACCAATCGCTTTGGATAGCCAGCAATGAGTTTTGTGCAATGGTCCTTGGACAGTTTCGCCCCTCCTCTTTGCAATACTGCTCCAGCTGAGTCAGGTTACTTGGTGACCTTCGGTGGACAGCAATCTTCAGATCCCTCCACAGGTTTTCTATTGGGTTGAGATCTGGGCTTTGACTGGGCCAGTCTAGAACCTTCACTTTCTTCCTCCTGAACCATTCTTGTGTCACTCGAGCCGTATGTTTTGGATCATTATCCTGTTGAAAGGTGAACTTCCTCCCAAGCTTCAGGCTTTTTGCAGATTTGAAGACGTTTTCCTCAGGATGTTGATGTATTTTGCACTATTCATAATCCCTTGCACACGGACAAGCTCACCAGGACCGGAGGAAGAGAAACAGCCCCATAGCATTATATTCCCACCTCCATGTTTCACGGCAGGGATGGTATGAGCTGGATCATCAGCTGTGTTAGCTTTGCGCCAAACATACTTCTTGGCGTTCAGGCCAAAAGTTCTATTTTGGTTTCATCTGACCAGATCACACGTTCCTACGTGTGTGGTGGCATACTGCAAACGAGCCTTGAGATGTTGTTTCTTCAGATATGGCTTCTTCTTTGCAACACGCCCATAGAGACCTTCCTTGTGTAAAGTGCGGGATATTGTGGACTTGTGTACGTTAGTCCCAGCACCCTGGAGAGACTTCTTCAGGTCTTCAAGAGTGACGGAGGGGTTTGCTCTGGCTTCCCTGAGTAAATTCCTTTTGCCTTTTGCCGTGATCTTGGAGGGGCGCCCTGTTCTTTGGAGGTTCACAGTGGTACTGTGGCGCTTCCACTTCTGTACCAGTGATGCAACAGTACTTTTTGGCACATTGAGTGAACTTGCGATGGCTACATAGCTTTGCCCATCTCTATGCTTCTCTACAACTTTCTTTCTGAGGTCTTCTGAGAGCTCCTTGGACTTCATGACTGTTGTCTGCTGACAAGCATGGGATGACTGTGGACAGGTGACTATTGGGCACTAATTATAGGGAGCAAACAAGGATATACAAATCACCTGGGACTAAATACCGCCCTGTGACACTGTGAGGCAATAGTTTATAGTGTGCAATCATTTTTGACTCAAAATAACATCTTTGGTGCAAGGGTGTGAATACTTTTGCAACAATGAAATGCAGACTTATACAACCTATTCATAGTAAAGAGCGCTTACGAACAAAAACAGTGATGGATTGTTGTGTTTGTGCCATTTCCTTTCATATAAAAAGGTGAAACTCACTTTTGCTTTGTTCTTTTCTGAGCAATTTAGTTTTGGTCATGGGTGTGAATACTTTTGCAAGCCACTGTAAGTAGAATAAACGAACGAAGGAGTACTATTGTCCTGTGAGTTCAGAGGTTTGAAGTTTTCAGTTTGGTGGTGTCTGGGTAGCGAGCCGCTCTCTCAGCTGTACTGTGGTGCGTGGCCGTCGGGTCGCACACGGCCTGTAAAGTGTTGAGAAAACCTCCCAATAACTAACGGACAGTTAATTCTGAACCCATCAATTCGAGCCAGTCCACTGGGACCAATCAGTGTTCATACAGGCCAGTTCATAAGGAAACCAACAGATTGGATCAAATCTTGCCTTCAATTCAGTCCCCCATCCTGAGCGTGCACAGGGCGGTGGGCAACCGTGGAAACAAAAACGCTTCCTTTTATCAGGAAGGAAAACCTCCAGCAGGACCAGGACCCGGCTCAGGGAGGGTTCGCCCATCTGCCGCGACTGGTTGGGGTGAAGAGGACAGGAAACAGATCAACAGGCAACACAACTTTTATCCTGCTGAGAGGAGAAATACAAGGATGCCAGTCATGACTTTACGTGAGAATAAAGAGCAGAGAGATGAAAAGAGAAGGAAGAGCCCAGCGCGTCATCAGACAGCTTACATCCACACGTTTAACAGGATTCATTGTCATCACTGAAAAAATTTGCACTACAAAATGAGAAAGCGGCAGTTAAAGGGATAAAAAGTCGGATTAAAAATGGTAATGCATGGTTTCCATCATGTGGAGGTGTCATCTCTCTGGTCCCTTCTTCTTCTGCTGAGGCTTAAATGCCAGCTGGAGGGAAAGGTTAGAGCCACCAAATGCTAATCTAGAGGCAGTTTACTTCTGATACTTGAGTATCATTTACATTTCAATGAGCATCTACTGACATTCACATTATGCACATCATGGTTTTTAACCTTATGCAAACATGAAGGGAGAGTTTAAGATTTGGTTAATTATTGCTGTGTCATCACTGATGGGTTTGTCTTGGTCAGCTCGGGTAGTTTGTTGGATTTGCACCAAAATCTTTTAGTCAAAAGAATTAATGATATTAAAAAGAACAAAAAGAGGGAAAACACATCCTTGGATCCTCTGATGGTGATTGATACTCTTACTCTGCGGCCACTTTATTAGGTACATCTGTTCAATTGCTTTTCAACACAAATACTGTAGGTAATCAGCCAATCACATGACAGTAACTAAATACATTTAGTCATATGCAACGATATGCAATCAAAGCCAAGATTTTTCCCTGGTTTCCTTAGCGAGCCAGTCATTTATGAATTGGCTTGTATGAACACTGATTGGATCGGAATGAACTGGCTTGGATGATGCTGTAAATTATTGCTACAAATAAAGCTGGACTGAATTTTTCCCAAAAATGACCGCTGACCAGCAAGAAAGGGGTCAGCCAGGACTGAAAACCAAGCCTGGATTATCTAGTGAGAACCCTGGGGCCCATGCACGCCCACATGGGAAATACGTGAGCAGTTTAAAAAAGACAAAACACACACACAAAAAACAACAAAACAATTCCATCAATGATAAGATCAAGTAGTAAAAACCAACAAGCATGCAGATACTTTGTTAACCTTGTCAGAATTACGCAATCGGCCAGGTGCAGTTAAATCCATGGCCCCACCTTTACTGCACAGCATGATGGAAATGGAAAAATCTGGACCGAAAGGCAGGATACACGGAGGATCTTCCATCCTCCATATGTGAGGACTTGATTCAGCAAATGGGCAACAAAGTAAAAGCTTTAACAGCTGCAGAGAGCAGAAGAGATCACCAGACAGGAATTCCACATGCAGACGGGAGGTGTGTTAAAGAAGACGAGTAAATGCAGCCAGGGAAGAGGTGAAGAGAAAAATGACACCAAAATCTTACCTGCAGAGAAAAAATTACACACAGGCTGCGTTTCCATCACAGTTTTTTGCAAAATAAAAGTAGTTTTTCTAAAATTTCAGAGTTTCCTTTGAATGATGTTTAGCGGACAAGCTGTAATTCTCATAAAATACACAAGACTCTACTTTGATGAGGAAGGAAACGGTTGCAGTAAAACTCTGCATGTCGCTGTTTGCTATCACGATGGCGGTTAAATTGTTCCCTTTAAAGTTGTACTTCCGTGGTCATTTCATTAATATTTCTGTGTTCTCCATTATTATTGAATGCATTCTGCATCGTTTCTGTTTAAAAAAACCTTCTGGTTGCTTAGTATCCAGCTGTATTTGTATACTAGAAGAGAGGCTTGTGGTCCAACGTCAGGCTTTTCCGGGTCCTTCTCATGAATTTCCGTCTGATTGGCTGCCTCCCATCAGTGTATGAAGGAAGCTCCGCCCTCCGCTCTTATTTCGCTACAGACAGGAAATAGAGCCGACAAACAAGTTTGTTCCGTCATGCTAACAAACAATTAGCTAATTAGCTTCTCAACTCCGAAGTTACATTCGTGCCGTCTTTACTTCTAGTGTGTAGTGGAGGGTTACCTGCCTTCCAATGGACAGATAGAAACCCCACGTGGGATACGCTATTTGCAATGTTACGTAGAAGTGCGAGGCTGTTCCTGATTCGCTCTTTTCTTCGTATTGTTTCTGTGATGAGGAAGCACAGCCGACTGGGGGAACGCAACGCTAGCAAGTCAGCATGTGTAAGTAAACAAGGGGAAACCCTCCGTATTTCAGAAGGAGCAAGTTAAACTGGTTTTCAGTGGAAGGAGGCCTTTAATTATATGTACAAAGATCTCCGTCTCCTCCTCCATCCATACATACTGCCCCACCTTTAATTGAAATGATGGGTCACGTCTAGTGTACTGTAAATGTGAAAGTGTTTCCCTTACACTTTACAGATGAAACTAGGGCTGAACGATATGGACAAAATTTCATATCTCGATATTCATGCCAGACATCTCAATATCAATACGATACGATATGACTACGGGTTCGTTGAAAACCAAGCACTTTGGTGGAAAGTGCAGTTTTGTTTGCGACTTCCAGAGCTTTAAATGCAGGACAAGGATGACGACAAGTGCAGACGACAAGTGCAGGGGAAATCTATATCTTTATATAGTTGCTTTTGCGATATTAATATCTTGAATGTCCATATCTCGATATAGATACGATAACGATATATCTTTCAGCCCTAGATGAAACAGTTTCATTGTCTTCGTCAAAAAGAAAAACAAATCCCTGCAGCTTTGCATCATTCTCTATTTAATTTCATCAAAGTTTTAGTCGGACTGAGCTTTCACCTTTCTATCATGAGAAGAAGCAAAAGATGGAGAGGAAGAGACAGAGAGGCAGCCCTGGAAAGCTGAGGAGCAGAAGTAACGAGACAGAAGACGAGACTATAGCTCCAAGAGGCAGAGACATGAAAGTAGGAAATATCTATGACTGAGTCTGAATTTCAGACCTGCACAGATGGAGGTGATGCAGCAGGTATTTACATTAGGGGTGGTGATATCGTGTTTTGTTCTGATTTTTCAGACTTGTTTGATCGGTGTCACTAGTTTTGCAATACAGATGTACTACTAGAACTTAATTGATGTAGTTTAGAGAGACTTCTAGTATTATTTTAGGGCTCTGAGAAGTAGTGATAGATTTTTAATACAAAAGATAAGCCTGATACTTTTTTTTATTGCCACTTATTGTTACTGTGATAAAAACAGAAATTATGACCATACATTTTTAGTCCATATTGCCCATCCTGAATTTACATAAGATAGTAAGTTACAGCATATTGTTGCTGCTAGAAGAGTTTTATAATAACGTGGTGATGGACAATATGTACCATGTCCTTCAGGTTGTGATTGACTGACATCATCACTGCATCCTAGAGACTTTTTCACGCAGCACTGCCACAAACAGCTCGTTCAGCGCAGGAAAAAAAAAAGAGCAGCATCAATTTTATACAATCTTCTTTGTGTTTTTTTACTTTAATTTTAAGCCTAAAATGGTTTCTGCAAGAATATCACCAGTATGAGCAGCAGGTAAGGTAGCGAGCGCTCCACCATGTTGGCTTACAAAGCGCTTACATCACTTCCTGTCTTTGGTTCACTGAAAGGTTAGTTTGCTTTCACTCCATAAGCAAACTGCACCACAGACCCCTGGTTTTTAAGAAAACTAGAGCGTTGTTGCATGCTGCACCTTCAACCCCTAAACACCTGAATTTATTTACAATCTTTAAAAATAAATAAATGAATACAGGGAACAATTCAGGATAAAAAAGACAGGAACAAAAAAAAGCACAATTTCATGTTGAAGAAAATAATAATGAAGATTAATGAATAAAATAAATACATAAATGAAAGTGGATAAAATAAAAAGGTCAGATATGATAAGATGCAAATTTGCAACTCCAGACGTTAAGGGGTTAAGAATTTTATATATCACATTGTTTTATGTTGTTACTCTATGTGGAAAGATTATTAAAGTACAAATACATTAAAACATCAAAACTATCTTTAATCTAATCATTAACATTTATATCTGACATGATCAATATTTTCTTCATCTTACATCATCATCAAAGCGACGTCAGGGCTTTCAGCTGCGATGAGGAAGGTTGCATGATCTGAACCTGGAGCCCGTGTTTCAGGCTTTTGGTTTTCATCCTCAGCAGATGGGAGCATATAGAGCTTTACAGCTTTAACTGGGCTGAAAATGGACGAGCAGAATGAAAATGGACGTGTAAAATAAATTATAAAAAGGTGTCACGCTCTTAGAAGCCACTCACAGTGATTTCACGCAGCTGCAGCATGCACACAGAGGCCGCTTTATATCGCAATTTATTTTATTTTTGTTTTCTTGGCCTGAAACTAATTTTCAGAATAAATTTGCCACATACATTGGGGGTGGGGGGGGATTTGGGTTTCTCTGCAGCAGGTTGAACTGCAGCTCTGCAACAACGAATCCCAACATCTTCCCTGCTGAATGCTGCTGCGCTGCTGAGCTGAACAGAACCAAGCATCCATCACAAAGGTCAGATTCTCCGACAGCCGGAGCACTTTAAAGGTTCAGATTGTTTCAGGAGCTACGTCATCCTGACAGCCGAGATCATTCGAGACAGTTACGTACGTTGTAAACACAGAGGATCCTGGAGATGTGCACAAAATGTGACTTCACATTCCTCTGCAAGCTTCTGCTCTAATACGTTTAAAAGCTGTTGAAGATAGAATATGATCCACTTACCAGTAAAATCTGAACTGAAATGATCAATCAGTTTACTTGAAATGATTGACATTTAAACTCCGAGGCAACCGGGGGGAGTGCTGATGCTGACTCACTTACATGAATAATTAACTTAAAAGCATAAAGGTGTGGCTCAAAAAGAAACTCCAGAAAAGATCTATTGTAAATGCTTCAGACACAAGTAGATACAGGACCACAGCTCCCAGTAGAAACACCAGCGTGAAACCAGTCTGAACTCAACACACCTTCTGCCTGCAGAATTTCCCACAGTTTAACCTGCCATGAAATTCAAACTGCTCCTTTACGGAGTCATAAAACCATCATAGAAACCCACCAATGAGAGGGTACTGTGAATTTAATGTCTTTATGTAATATATAAAAACATATACTACTAAAAGGGGACCTGTAGTCCTCTAGTTGGCAAATATACCCAAAACATACAGCACTTCCTTTGCTGTCCTCCTTTTTGCCCTCCTCCGGACATCTGAATAAAACCATTACTATCCGCCTTCAGGTCACATCTCTGAACAGACCTGTTTAGACTGGTTTACTCCTCATGAAACATTGTTTCTGTAGTGTTTGTTTGTTTTATAAGGGTCATTTTTAATTTTATTTCTGTGACTGACAGTTTTTGAAAGGCACCTATAAATAAAATTCTTTGTCATTACTTGGAAAAATTCAAATACAGCTCACTGAACAGCTGGAAATGCCTGCTGAATGAATCAGTATAATGACTTTTAACACCTTCACATCTTTCAAAAGCTGTGAGTAAGTTAAGGCAAGCGACAAGGCCAGCATGGATGATCCTTTCTGCAGACAATTAATCTGGTTTATACAATTCCACTGGTACAATTTCTGAATAAGATGTCTAAGAAAACACATAAAACCACTGTTCCTAGTTATTGTCCTGGTGTTTAGTACTGAAGCGACTGAGCAGCAGAGAGAAACACAAGTCAGGGACATGGTTTAAAGGGAGGCAAGATAAAGAAATGAGACTCACGACTGCTGTGACTGGCGCTGCGGGTAACTGCAGCCACGAGCCGAGCCGTCACAGGAGCACAAACTAAAGCTTTAACGCTGTTTACTACGCTGATAAAGTCTTTTTATTCGTAGTTCCACTTTTTAGTGTCTTTCAGTTGATCTGGATCGTTTGCTGACGGCAGAAGAATCCATAACTATCCGAGACTTGCATTGGAAAGCGGTAATATTGCGGACTCTGTCCTTTATAACTCCTGCATTCAGACATGCGATCCGCTCTTTTACCCCAGAGATGCAGCGGACATGTACAGGCTGGACCCGGTACATGTCACTCATAAGAGCGGAAATGTTGCGTCGTTTTGGCTGAATGCACAAGAAAATGTTCCAGACAGAGTTGAAGGGAGAGCGGGGGCTGTGCGGACTTTCCTGCAACATTTCCTGATGTCTGAAAGCACCCGGGACGCGGTAAGTCCGCAACAAAGCGGCATGTCTGAAATGACGAGTCCGTTTAAAGAGCGGATGAACTTTACCGCTCATGTTCTGCAATGCAAGTCCGAAAACTGCTTCAGTGTCTTCTTCCTTGTTTTTGGTGTATTTCTGTGGCAGCATCACAGCCTGGCACATGTACGACAGCGCTGGGCATGATAATTGAAAACCGGTTCCTCGGGGCCATCGACAAGAAATTGATTAATTTCCTGGAATCTAGTCCCGTTTTTAGACCCGGTTCCTGTTATCGAAGCCTTAACGTCCCTTTCACAATTTCTTTTGGCAAAATCCTCAACTAAATATGGAGTGAGGAAGCGGTGGAGGGCATGGGTTGCTGTATGCAACCACTGACGCTGCGCTCTCCTGTTCAGGGGGGTAACACAATCAACATGTTAAAACATTTGGAGCCAGTTCACAACCTTAATGTCCGAGACGCCTGTCGTGTCTTAGAGACGTGGAAACAAGGCGAGCGACAGTCCGAACGTCCTCCTTTGACTTCCAGCAGTGTTGCAGATAGTGTTGGATCGAAAGGTTGGATCAGGCGACATGCTTTCATTTTCAGGTTGGTTAGTTACTTGCTAGCTATTGTTTGCCGAATGATTTTCATAGCATTTTCCATCAGGTAGAGCAGGAGGCTCTATCGTTAGCTCAACTAAGCTAGCTAGCTAGCTACGGCAGTGTTGCCAGGTGGGAAATATAGGATTATCGTACCAGAGACTCAAAATTATCGTATTTTGAGGGAAATTATCGTACACTCGTCATAAGTAAAATAACAACTCCACTGATGCGTGAAATATTGTCACTAGTGTTTAAAAGCGCTCACAGGCACTCATGACTTTGCTGTGTCAGTACGGAATGGGTTAATGTTAATGGCGTCATAATATCAGGTGTAATCTACACAGATGATATGCATGTAGGGTTTATGAAGTTTCATATTCACTTTCATGACATAACTTTAATAGCGACCACCAAATGTGAGTGAGCCTGACTCGCTTGGCATGATGTCACTGGTAGACAGATTATTACAGGCCGGTAAATATTTTAACCACTAAACACAACTTATATTGATACTCAGTCTCTCTTGTGAAAAGTAACTCCCAGGTTGCTGCTTTCGATGCTCTGTCGATTACAGCAGAAGATGCTGCGCAGCTCTGGTATCGTTCGTCCACAGTAGTTATTAACTGAGCTGTGACCGGTCCAAGATGGTGGCCACGTTTCTCGCACTCCATCAGTAAATCCGGCTTCTACTCATTTATTATTCATACTAATATGTCCTCCTCTTCCTTCGTGTTGTTTTGGTTTTAAATCTCGCTCGCCTTCCTGTCTGAGTGTCTCCTAGGGCGGGTGCAGCTTACCATGCAGCCAATCAACACATGGACGTCACTCGCATCTCACGCTCAGCAAAGCATGATTGGCTGGTAACATGTCACATGGGAACTGATGCCTTCAGGGTTCACAAAAAAATTTGCCAGCCGACAGTTTTGCTCACATTAATATGAAATGGTCAAATTATCGTACATTTGCCCTCTTTTAGGATTATTGATCGTGCATCGTACAGGGGGCCAAATTATCGTACAAATACGATAATTATCGTACACCTGGCAACACTGAGCTACGGTACTCCATTAATATAAGCCTATTTATTTGTGTCGGATAACATAGCGTTATCTTTTACAGCACTCCAGTAGTATCTAACGTTATTGATGGAAGGTAACGTTGGTGCTTATAAGATCTGAAATAAAGTAAGAACGATGCTAATGTAGCGTTCCGGGAGGCTTCTGATGTCACATCTGCCCCACTCAGAGGAAGAGGAGCAGGATGAGCGCAGCAGCCAGAGTGACGAAGGCAGTGGCATTGCTGGCCGAGTTCAGAGGTCATTCTTTCTTGGCGAGGGGTGAAACACACATGAAACAGCAGGCAGGCTGCCAGGTCAGAGTTCAGTAGTTGCTCTTAAGTTCCAGATAACGCTGCCGTTTTTTTACAGCTGTTTTTGTTGATTTCATCCTATTTTTCTCACATTCTTATCTGCTGATTCTCAAACATACAGCACAATAAATAAAAGTAAGCTTTTGTGACAAGCCATAGCCTACATTATCTGTTAGGTTATTGTATATGAAAAAAAAAAGAACTGATAAGAAAATCGATGAGGAATTGAATCGATAAGCAGCATCGATAATGGTATTGACATTGATCATTCTTATCAGTTATCGTCCCTCGACAGCACCTTCAGCAGCTTTATGTGGACACAGTGGTATCCTGTAATTGTTCTGTTTATGTGTAAATATATTTTATAATGAAATCAGTTTTCCCTCCGTGTGTGTATTTAATCTGTGGCAAATATGCTTCATATCATTGCAGGTTACGGTAGATTAAGCTACAGCAGAAGCTTTGCAGAGCAGATAAAAGGATCTTACGTGTTTAAAAGCTTTAGCACGGACATTAAAAGCAGAGAAATTTTGGGGTAATCACAGTCAGGGGACCCCCCCACAATAAGTTTGGAAGAACAGCCAATTAAATACTTCAGGAAGTAATGCTCTCCTTGATAATTACATCTTAAAACTCCATGATGTCTGGCAGCTTCCTCAGCAGAGATGTATCATTTAATAAGAAATGTGATGAATGATACGTGATGATGATCAAGTAAAGCAGGCGTGTTAAAGTGCACTAAGGTCTGTGCAGAACTGAATAAAACAGCTTGAACTGAGCACTGACTAATAAAGGCTGAAAAGCCCATTCCGGAGCGCTCCGCCTCAGCTTGAATGTTCATGTTTAAATAAAACCTCCCGTCAAATTTCTGCCCTTACGCTTCGCGCTCCTCTGGAGTCAGATACACTGAAGCTTGCACGGATTTCAGATGCTCCAAATTAACCCTTCTTCTTAGCTGTCAAGCTGCTTCTTTTCTCAGATACACCAGCTGGACGTACGGCCCTGAACAGCCAGTTCATTTCCCAGCCAGACCTTCATATCACATTCCTGTATTGTCTTTCCCCTCTTCCACTGCCTCTCTACTGTCAAGGCAAAGAAAAATAAATCAAAAACAATTATTTAAATAAATCCTCACAAATATGATTTCCAACGTTGGAAATATATCAGCAATGTTTTTGTTTAAGCTGAAATACCTGTTTAAATTGCATGAGGTTGTTTCAGAAAACCAGGGGAGAGAAAACAAAGTGCTGTTGATCTCATCTAGATGAGAAAACATGGAAATGTTTCTTTTAAAAAAATGTCAAAACTGCCAAAAGCTGTCAGCTCACATTTGATCCACTGACATCTCATTTTACATTAATGTTTTCCTGCTTTTCCTGATCAACATAAGCTGGAAGGAAACCTAACAAACCTTGTTCATCGCCTTAAATACAGCACATAGAGCTAACAACCTCACATAAAGCAGATGGGAAACTGCTCCTCATGAACTGACGCCATTCTCTAGAGCTTCCTATAACAACATACAAAGAACTGGTGGATGGATCAATTATAGGCGCCGCTTTCAGGGTGTGAAAACAGATGCAATTTCATTTAACTTCGTGTTTTCTTCAGTCAGGGACACAATACTTCACTAAAACATCTCGGTCACTGTAATTTTATTTATACGATAACATTACCTGCTCAGGATGAGAAATAGCATTTACCTGAAGGAATTAAAATACATAATGAATAAACCCCCTTTTGCCATTTTTGCTCTGCCTATTTTCAACGTAAAACACAATCCCAGTCCACATCCAAATATTATGTTACAGGACAGCCTCAGATGACAAATTATGAAACAAAAATGATGTTATTTGTAGAAATAATTACACTTTTTCCTCATTTCCAGTTTTTTATGCTACTCTTTACCTACTATCCTCACAAAACCAACTCCAACTCAGCTACTGTTGCCACCGTGCATCAAAAACGGTTTGAACAAAGCTAAGAAGACAACAGCCATACAAACAGTTTGCAAACACTGAAAGGAAAGCGAATGAGGATGTTATACGTGTCCAATCAAACAGAGGAATAAGGACTAATGCCTGGATGTATAGGGATATGTGTAAAAGAGTAGATGCAGAAGTCATTATCTGATCTCTATTTAAAACAGATTTTGTTGCTTTTGTCTGACAGATTAAATATGTTCAGCCTTTTTTCAGCTGAATGGTAAGGAGTAAGTGTTGGAGATTTTTGATTTGTTGTCCTTTTCTCATTTTTTGTCTATGTTCTTTTTATAGGGTGTTGGGGCTTTTAGGCGGATATATGATAAATTTGGAAAACAGCTTCCAATCTTTTTTTTTTTTGTGTGAATGGTGTTAATATAAATCATCTCATTTCATCCCTTTACAATCACGTGTTCTGGAAACCGTCTGAAAAATGTGCCCAAAGATCTCACTGCAGCTGCATATACGATCAGTCCTTATGAGATGCTTAAAGGTACAGTGTGTAGAATTACTGA
This sequence comes from Atherinomorus stipes, assembly GCA_023101725.1. Classification (NCBI taxonomy): domain Eukaryota; kingdom Metazoa; phylum Chordata; class Actinopteri; order Atheriniformes; family Atherinidae; genus Atherinomorus; species Atherinomorus stipes. The sequence goes on from JALJCO010009443.1 coordinate 52,971, forward strand.
CGTCTAGATGAGTACAGCAATTATTTCAAACAGCACAGACAGCAGTGGATGTACGGTGGCCCTGAGTGTCAAAATTCTTCCAGACATGAGCATGTTTTCATCTAGGAGTGGATCCAAAGCCTCAGGTGGACGGAGGTTTAACACTCGGGGTTGGACTCTGAGCCATCATTAGCTACATTTACTGTACGTGGACATATTTATACGTTCGTAACACTTTGACATGCGCAATGGCTTCTCGTTTGGTCGAAGAGGGGTTTTCTTTTTTTATTTATAATCTTTTGACCGTTGAAATGCTTAAAAATCTTTCACTATTCCAGTTTCTAACAGAAACGTTGCATCCTCACTGCAAAAACTCAAATCATACCAAGTATGTTCTACTTTCTAGTCAAAATATCTCATTACACCCAAAATAAGACAATTGTCATAAATTTGTGACAAACAGCTTCCAAACTTTTTTTTTAATTGAATTTCTTTAAATTCATTCATGCATTCATTCAACATTCATTTGTGTCTTATTTAATGTCAAGTCTGTTTTAGCCATTTTTCCCTTTGTACTGTATTGATTTTCTGTTATTTAACTGACATGTTAATGGGTTTCATTATTTATAATGGCTATTTTGTGTTTTGGTTTAAATAAATGATTACTTCCCCTCAGGAATTAAAGAACTATTTCTTTGTTTCATTTCATTCAGTTTCGTTCTCAACTGTTGTGTCCAATTCTAAAATCCAGTTTATTAGATTCTGTATACTCACATATCAAAGTCTTCATTTTCACAACTGAGCAGCTTTATTGGGAATAAAGTGACATTTGTGTTAGTGAATTAATTACTGAACAAAACGGTTGGTGATTAATGTTCTGGAGATGCAGTCATCTCTGTTTTCCAGCACATTCGTGGTCAAACCACCTGCTGCTGCAACAACAACATGCATTTTTCTGTGGGTTTTCATGTGTGACCACAGACTGTATATCTGCGTGGGAGGTGCCTGTAAACACATAGGGGGAAAAAAGAAAGAAAGTTGTATACTTTGAGTTGTTCGTACAGTTTGTGTGTGGGCTCATTTCTGCAGATCAGGTGCCCCCCGAGTCTCTTCCTGCCAATAATAAGAATCAGTCGTGCTTGTTTAAATTGGGGACTCGTGGCACTGCACATTGATCGATGAATATTTAACAGTGATGTCCTTGAGGTTTTCGTGTATTTTCTCTCTTTTTAACTTGACAGGAGGTCTGTCTCCCTGAGGGCGTAGCCACTGCCTCCTCTCCGAGGCTTAAGAGGAATGAAGAAGGTTTCTCCTCGGGGCTCTGTGAGTCACACCAATTTAATAAACCCAGAAAATTCACACGCAGCCAGGCATCCAGTTTTTTCTTTACTTTTAAGCTCTGCTGACCTTTTTCTTCTGTATCCAGGTGCCAATTTCAGCTAAAAAAAAGAAAAAAAAAAAATCCAGAGCAAAAGGTACAAAGCTTTCCTCAAGATCTTCAAGAGAGACAATTATGAAGGGGGAGTTACATGCTGGACTTGGGAGGGAATAATTATCAGTAATAATCTAACTTCTCATGAAGACTGGCAGATGAAAATATATCTTGATGCAAGAATAAATGATCTTATGTAGTAGAGGAAGTTAAATAATCATTTTCTTGATAAAACAAGTAGCCAGTGTTGTATAAAGTACCCAAAAGCCATACTTGAGTAAAAATACCTTACTGGAAAATTACTCAAGTAAAAGTGAAAGTCACCTGCTAGAATATTACTTGAGTAAAAGTAAAGCAGTTGTTAGTATTTTCTGTACTTAGGTATCAAAAGTCAAGAATAAAACGCAATCTGAAATTTGAGTGACATTTTCTTTATTCCTGTTTAATTTAGTTTATATGTTTTGTTTAATTTGCAAAGTGTAAAAGAGCTTCAATACCTCCTTACATAAACCCAACCGTGTACAAATATGTCTAAGACACGATAATGCCACCATTAAGTTGAAATTTATCCGCTGGCCACTGCACAACGGGGTAAACCGATGATACCGTCTTGCGGTCTGTATCTCCAGCATCATAGGCCTCTGGTCCCATGACAACAAAACAAAGATTGTCATTGGCTCTCACGTTCCTTCTTATTTTGTAACGAGTAACAAGGACGCTCAGGTAAACGTAACGGAGTAAAAGGGATTTTTTTCGGAAAATGTAGTGAAGTAAAAGTAAAAGTTGTCAGAAATAGAAGTAGTAAAGTACAAATATAAAAAAATACTTAAGTAAAGTAACAAAGTATTTTTACTTCATTACTATAAAACACTGCAAGTAGCAAAATCTTTTGCCTCAAAAATGTCAGAAAATTTAATGTGATGAGGATTTGGATGGATGGACGGACGGACGGGCATTGACGTTTATCATGTACATTCATGGGGCTGTTGTTGCCTAGCAGTGTCCTGAGGCTGAGAAACCGGACATCACAGTTTTTTGCCAGCTAAAGACATCATCATCACTTTATGCTGTGTTGTGTTTTATGGTACCATCAAAAACTGGATATCAAAACACTGGCTGTTTTCAACGCGCCCCCTGGCTGATTTAGCAAAGAAAGGCATCATCGGAAGAAACGTACCCAAGAGAAAAGGACAAAGCAAGAGATAAGAAAACAGTCAACATCAGACTGACTTTTCTTGACAGGAGAGATCTCAGAGTCCAGGTAGGATGTGAGATACCGTTGTTAGGCGGAACCTCACTGAGAGAATCTGCCAAAGTTCAGTAGCCCGACTTTAAAAATCACTCAGGGAATTAGAAGCGCAGGACTTTGTCCTACAAAAATAAATATACAATGACCACATGACAGAAAGCATTCATTTTTAAATATCCTGATTTTTTTTTTTTTTTTACTACCTGCAGCATCCTTTTATGTCTCTAAATACAGTGAAAAACCACCACTGTGCTGCAAATTAGATTTTTATCTAAATATAAAATAATCACTCAGAAAATACGAAGCCACAGCCTTAAAAAGTTCTCCTACATATTAGGGATGTAACGATTACTGGTAAAATGATTAACCGTGATAAAATTCCCAACGATTAGTAATACCGTTTCAGATGTTAATTATCGTTAAAACCGTGACTGATTTTTGCACTTTGAAAAACTCCCAGTGATGCTGTTCAATGCTGGAAAAGCAGCATCAGTCCCAGTTTGCAATGATTAATTTATGAAAACATGGTGGAAGGCAACAAATGCACCCACAGGGACAGTCCTCCTGAGATTTTTCCGCCTTTAAAAAGGACAAAGTAGACGTCTATACCCATTTTGGATATTTTTACTGATGCTGGGAGGCGATTTCAATAATACCGCGATGGCAATGATAACCATAATATGACATTCTCATATTGTTACATCCCTACTACATACACAAACCACAATTCAAGAGCATCTCTGATTCTGACTCAAAGAAATATTTTTAATGAGCACAAACCCCTGACAAAAATAGTCCAACAATTTAAGAACAATGCTTCTTAACATTCAGTTGCAGGAATTTAGGAACTCTCATCTACAGTCCATAATCTAAATCAGAAGATTCAGAGAATCTGGGAAATTTTCTACACAGAAGCTGCAAGGCCGAAAACCAACACTGAATGCCCGTGACCTTCGATCCCTCACTGCATTAAAAACCAACATCATTGTGTAAAACTGCATGGGCTCAGGAACACTTAAGAAAACCACCGTCAGTTAACACAGTGCGTCTCTACATCTACACGTGCAAGTTAAAACTCTACCATCCAAAGCCATACATCAGCAACCACCCGAAAAAAAAAGAAAAAAGAGCAACATCCACAAACGCTGCCTCCTCTGCTGGGCCCCAGCTCATCTGAAATGGACAGACACAAAGTGTAAAGGTGTGCTGTGGTCTGATGAGTCCACATTTCAATTTGGTTTTGGAAATCATGGAAGTTGTGCCCACCAGGCAAAAGAGGAGAAAGACCGTCAAATGACAGCATCTGTGATGGTATGGAGGTGGGGAAGTGGCCATGGCAGCTGCTACACATCTGTGATGACATCATCAATGCTGAAAGGTACATCCAGGTTTAAGAGCAACACATGCTGCCATCCAAGCGACATCTTTTTCAGGGACATTCCTGCTTGTTTCAGCAAGACGATGCCGAGATAAATTCTCCACGTGTGACAACACCGTGGCTTCGCAGTAAAATAATGTGGGGACTGGCCTGCCTGCAGTCCACACCTGTCGCCCACTGAAAATGTGTGGCACATTACGAAGCGTGAAATACAACAACAAAGACCCCAGAGTGTTGAGCAACTGAGGTTGTACATAAAGCAAGAATGGGAAAGAATTCCACCTGCAAAGCTTCAACAATTATGTGTCCTTAGTTCCCAAATGCTTATTGTTAGAAGGAAATGTGAACACACAGGAAAACATACTCCCGTCCCAGCTTTACTGAAACGTGTTACTGGCATCCATCTCAAAATTAGCAAATATTTCCACAAAAACAATCAATTTTATCAGTTTGAACTTAGAATGTTCGATATTGGCTTTTTTTTTTTAACCAATATTTGATATCCAATGTTGTCCAACTCCTAATTTCCGATATCAGATACTGATCTATACAAACATCTGTGAGGTTGTATCTCATATTTTGGGAGATACAGTTACATTCTGGACCAAGAGCAAAGATCCCAAAATATCCTGAACTCAGTCAGAGGAGTTCATTTTGGACATCTGGCTGCCAGATATCAGATTCTAGCAGGTATTAGCCAACATGAGGCTAATTCTAATGTTTCTGACAACTTGGTAACTTAACCAACAACTTAAAACCAGACATATTATAAGCAGCTTCAAAGCAAGTCAGTCTGTAGCAGCAGCAGCTGCACCGTAGTCACATGACTGAAAGGAATGCTGGGAAATGAAGTTCTTCCACAATAACAGGGACTTTTCTACATGCTGGAGCATTGCTTATAGAACGAAATCTCACGAGATCTCATTGTTCCATTACGAAATCTTGCACAATTTCATTAGTAAAAATATTAGTTGTATTAAACAAATACTATTTACATCGGCTGATGTTACGTCCCAGCTCAGCTAGGGGTTAGGGACGCAAACAAAAGACTGGTTTCAAGATTGAAAAGGTGGAGTGAAGATGTTTTATTGTTCATGAGGTGATTAAGGCAAACGCAAAACTTGGGAAACTGTAACTGAAAAGGAGATGGGGTTAGCGATGCTGCTCAAAGGAACAAATAAAAAGACAGACAAAGCCATCACTGAAAGGGAAACCAAATGGGGAAAAAACACAAACCGAGGCTAGGAACCGAAAAGGGAACGAGCAGCACCATAAACTAAGACCTGTAACCAAAACCAAACTACAACAAAAGACTTAGCTATCCCAACTCCAAACTAATCAGTGAATGACAAGGGGAATCTAGCAACTAAAACATTAACCAAACAAAGCACCTGGAAATCAAAACCTAACGACAAAGTTACTCAAACTACAGACACCAAAAACATAAACTAAGGACAACTGTTGCCAGTGATTGAATGACTCCAAGGTTCTTTTATAGTTGCCAGCTGCTCCAGGTGAGACTGATCAGCAATCAGGAGGTGAGAGAGGAGATGATGGTGGGGAGCCAGGCCAATGGGAACAGAGGGATTGAGCAGGATTGCATGTAAAATGAAACACAAAGGGGTTAGAAACTAGGTGGCCGTAACAGCCGATAATATCAGAAGGCCAATAATATCGGACATCCCTAGTTTGAACATTAAACATCTCGTCTTTGTAGTGTATTCAATGGAATACAGATTGAAGAGGATTTATAAATCATTGTATTCTGTTTTTATTTACATTTTACACACTGTCCCAACTTCACTGGAATTAGGATTGTACAACATGTTGATGTCCAGTGTGGTAAAATGACAATGAAACTCCTCATCTGCTAGATCAATGGATTTCCAACCATCATAGCCTCGGTGGGGGGGGGGATTTCATCATGTTCGCAGCCAAGTAAGCATAGCAGACATACCCTCATCACATTAGTACAGCCTCTCCTAACAGGCAATGGAGGAGAAGCCTGATCGTTTCTGCTGCATAATTAGTAGAAATTCATCAAGAGAAAAATCCCAGTAGAAAGAAATGGACGACATCCAGAGTAAGAGGGAAAGTGAAACTCACAGAGAAAAAAAAAGAGCTTGTCTTATGCCTCAAGGTACAACTTTTCATCAAAATGCATGAAAACACTCTTTCAACTCCAAATGACAGAAAATGCCAAACTGCCACAAGACGTAAATAAATATACAGCATGAAAAACACACAAATATTGACAAAATGCAAAACAAGATCTTGATTAAAGCCACAAACAAGCACACAAAAAACAAGATGTTTGCAAAACAGAACTGCAGACGCAGTAATCCATGATATCTGACAAATATTTACCCAGCAAACCAAAGACATTCCCTCTCGCATAAAATTGCTTAGATGTCTTTAAAAAGGAAAAAAAAAAGCACAAGAAAAAATCCGAAATCTGGGGGTCATTAGCCATCTTTAGTGTAAAAAGAAAAATGGATAGTTAAAAATGGAAAAAAAAGACAAACAAGAATTTTTTCTGCTTTTTTATTTTGTAGAAAAAAAAACTTTTTGTTGACTATGAGGCAATTAATTGTTCACTACATTGCACTCTTACAATTACTCTAGCAGCTTTGTAATGGTTGGGAGGTAAAAAAAAAAAAAACCCCATAGAAACAATGACATCACGTCCATTTACCAACTTTCTCCAAGTCTTTTGACAAGTTTTCTTTCTTCTTGTTTTTTAACTGTTATGATGAATAACAGGAACTTATTTAGGACTAGAAAAGCACTCAGAGCGCAAGCAGCTCATGTCCGCCTCATATTGTGATTCACAACAAAAACTTATTCTCCTGCATTCATTAAATCTACGTCATTGGATTCCTTGACCATGAAAACATACCAATAACATCTGGAATCATGCTTGTATCATGATTACTTTAATAGTTATTTCCAAAAATCAATATTTCCATAATGGCGGGTTTCTTCTGGATCTAGCTCCGTTGCTAATGAAGATGCATCAATTCCGTTGACAAACTCCCCGATTCAGCAGTCTTGGCGACAATTTGGTGTTAATTGCATGTCTGTATCTTCATCTGTTTCCTTTCGGCATTGAAAATTCCAATGACTCCCTTATTTTTGTGTGTTCTGGATCATAGTATCTGGAATTTTCTCTGGATCCGGATCAACTTCCGAAACATTATAGAACTCACTGAGATCCTTTCTTGTAATTTTTTTACCAAAAACTTTTATACAGTTACATGAAAAAAATTCCAAAAATCTGGCCTCTATCACAATGAATCCTTCAAAAAATTCCTGGATCCAG
>JALJCO010009444.1:0-48534 GCA_023101725.1 Atherinomorus stipes
GGGTATTGGGGGTATAGGAGGTGGGGGTGGAGGGGGGTGCATGTGGGTATTGGGGGGTAAAGGGAGGTGCGGGTGGAGGGGGGGTGCATGTGGGTATTGGGGGTATAGGGAGGTGGGGGTGGAGGGGGGTGCATGTGGGTATTGGGGGGTAAAGGGAGGTGCGGGTGGAGGGGGGTGCATGTGGGTATTGGGGGTAAAGGGAGGTGGGGTGGAGGTGGTGCATGTGGGTATTGGGGGTATAGGGAGGTGGGGGTGGAGGGAGGTGCATGTGGGTATTGGGGGTATAGGGAGGTGGGGGTGGAGGGGGGTGCATGTGGGTATTGGGGGGTAAAGGGAGGTGCGGGTGGAGGGGGGGTGCATGTGGGTATTGGGGGTAAAGGGAGGTGGGGCATGTGTGTACGTGAGTGTGGTGGTAGTGACCTGGTGTCAGATGTGTGGGACAGGGGCATCGGGGTGGGTGCTGGCCTGTGTGTGGGGGTGTGTGGGGGGTGTGTTGGGGGGGGGGGTTGTCTGGGGATCTGGTCCTTCTGGTCCCGGTTGCTTGGGCTCTAGGCTCTGCGCTGTACCTGCCCCTGTGGGGGGCCGGCAGTTGTTGGCCTTGATCTGCTGGGGCCTGGACCCTGAGCCCATTGGGGGCTTCAGCTGGGGACGCCCTCTGGGGGGATGCATGCCCGTCCCTTTGGGGGACGTCATCAAAGCCGCAGTGGCTTTGATGACATCACTGTTACGCAACACCATAGCAAGTAAACGTCTGTAAATAAGGACGGATCAGCACAAACATGCAACTCAAAGCTGCTTCATGGGGGGAGGGGGGGGGGTTGGTAACAAACATTGGTGAGATGAAGGAGTTTGTGGCAGATAATGATTATTTAGAAGCTGCATCACTGCCGTTGTATCGGACAGACGCTGATCTGGAGGATCTAAATATCTGCTGAAGGAATTCAAAACTGTCTGATGAGAAAAAGAACAAATTCATGCTGGAAAACAGAAAAAAATGAACTTCACCTTTAATGCAGACTGTTCAATCATGTGATTTACTTCTGAGGGACAAAAGTATCGATGTCCATGAAAAAGTAGTACAGAAAGATGGAGGGAGGAGACGGGGAGATGGAGGGAGGAGACGGAGAGATGAAAGAGGAGACGGAGAGATGGAGGGAGGAGACGGAGAGATGAAAGAGGAGACGGAGAGATGGAGGGAGGAGACGGAGAGATGAAAGAGGAGAAAGATGGAGGGAGGAGACGGGAGATGGAGGGAGGAGACGGAGAGATGAAAGAGGAGACGGAGAGATGGAGGGAGGAGACGGAGAGATGGAGGGAGGAGACAAGAGATGGAGGGAGGAGACGGAGAGATGAAAGAGGAGACGGAGAGATAAAAGAGGAGACAGAGAGATGGAGGGAGGAGACGGAGAGATGGAGGGAGGGAGACAAGACATGGAGGGAGGAGACGGAGAGATGAAAGGAGACGGAGAGATGGAGAGGGGAGGAGACGGAGAGATGGAGGGAGGAGACAAGAGATGGAGGGAGGAGACAAGAGATGGAGGGAGGAGACGGAGGGATGAAAGAGAGAGACGGAGAGATGGAGGGAGGAGACAAGAGATGGAGGGAGGAGACAAGAGATGGAGGGAGGAGACGGAGAGATGAAAGAGGAGACGGAGAGATGGAGGGAGGAGATAGAGAGATGGAGGGAGGAGACGGAGAGATGGAGGGAGGAGACGGAGAGATGGAGGGAGGAGACAAGAGATGGAGGGAGGAGATAGAGAGATGGAGGGAGGAGATAGAGGGATGGAGGGAGGAGACGGAGAGATGGAGGGAGGAGATAGAGGGATGGAGGGAGGAGACGGAGAGATGGAGGGAGGAGATAGAGGGATGGAGGGAGGAGACGGAGAGATGGAGGGAGGAGACGGAGAGATGAAAGAGGAGACGGAGAGATGGAGGGAGGAGACGGAGAGATGGAGGGAGGAGATAGAGGGATGGAGGGAGGAGACGGAGAGATGGAGGGAGGAGACGGAGAGATGAAAGAGGAGACGGAGAGATGGAGGGAGGAGACGGAGAGATGAAAGAGGAGACGGAGAGATGGAGGGAGGAGACGGAGAGAGTTGGAGGGAGGAGATAGAGGGATGGAGGGAGGAGACGGAGAGATGGAGGGAGGAGACGGAGAGATGAAAGAGGAGACGGAGAGATGAAAGAGGAGACGGAGAGATGGAGGGAGGAGATAGAGGGATGGAGGGAGGAGACGGAGAGATGGAGGGAGGAGACGGAGAGATGAAAGAGGAGACGGAGAGATGGAGGGAGGAGACGGAGAGATGAAAGAGGAGACGGAGAGATGGAGGGAGGAGACGTAGAGATGAAAGAGGAGACGGAGAGATGGAGGGAGGAGCTGAGCTGTTACTGAACTATAGAAGAGACACAAACTTCCACATTCAACACAGTTCAACACACAAACATCACCTTTATTCAACATGCTGTCTTTGCAGACGTTTGGATTCACTCTGCTGTTTCTAGTCATTCTAACAGGTTGCTTTCATTCTTTAAAAGATCAATTTCTAGATTTTCTCTTTGTTCTTCACTTCTTTAACTTCTATCTTCCTTCAGGTGTCGGCTGTGAAGAACTCAATGCAGTCAAGAAAGAAGAGTCCAGTTTAGAAGGAAGCTCTGTTACTCTGTCCTACACTTATACCAAACTGTCTACCAGCAATTATTTCTTCTGGTACCGACAATATCCTGGAAAACCAGCAGAGTTCCTGATCTCTCACTCTGCTACGGGACGAGGAGTAAATGGAAAAGTGGATGAACTGAAGATAAAAGTGGAGAATAAAGAAATCCACATGAGCATCTCCTCCGTTGCAGTGTCTGACTCTGCTGTGTACTACTGTGCTCTGCAGCCCACAGTGACAGGAAACAGCAAAAGTGTGGAGAAAAAGCTTTGGAGCAAAGACAACACAATACTCCACAACATCCACTTGAGGAGCTCACACACTGTTAAAGCTCTGATGAAACTACAATGTTTTCTATGTCTCTCTCTCTTTGTTTTACCTTTACTGGTAGTCTCAAGGAAACTTTTGCAACCAAAGAGGGAAAAAAAGCATCTGGTGCAGGTAAAACTTGCTAAAGAACATCTAAGCTAATGTCAGATGGGATGGAGATATTCAAGTATGTATAGTTTCATCCATGTGTGGAAAAGAGAAAATCCTAAATAAATGGAAACTTTTGAAGGAAATCATTGTAGTTGCTGAGACATTCCATCCTGGAGAAGGAACAATTCACAAGAAATCATTAAAAGACTAAAGAAATGTCACATTCATACCAACACTAAAACCGTTTTAATCAATGCATGGAATCATTGTTTTTACATGAAATCATTGTTAGCAACACACATCAACTTAATCATGAAGGCTTCTGATAACAATCATGTTCAGAAATACATATTAACTAAATCATGGAGCCCTGTTGTCACTTTTATCAAGCCCAGAACTCTGGTTGTGTCGCCCACATTTACCTACAGCTAACTGCTGCTAATAGCTAACAAGCACATTAACCGTGTCCTGTGTTAGCTTCTTAGCTAATGCTAGTTAGCTGACCCATGTCATACATCGGGTTTCCTCAAACAAAGAAACAAACTAATAAACAGACATTTTTCACTGAAACGTTTCACTAATCATTCCTGGGCATTTATGAAGGAGATACAGAAACTTCCATTAGTTTAAGAGGAGTTTCTCACCTGAAACACAGAATAAACACACGGGAGACGTGGCTGGTGTTCGTACAGGATCTCTCAGCTTGTGAGGGAAACGGCAGGACACCCGCGACTGTCTCCACGCGCCACCTACTGGTGACATATTGTTACTGCATCTGAGTGAGTCCATGTCGGCAATACAAAAAAAAATATTTCAAATAAACTTAAAGCATCTCTAAAATAACACTTTGTGGGCACACATAAGCAGGAATCACATATATTTGACTTTTTACAGGCATTGAAAGTGATTTACATCAAACTCGTATTCACTCTACTTTTTGCTCAGCGTGTTATACGACCATTTAGAATGAAACATTTTCAAATGGTTGACAGTAGTACCATGGATAACATGGTACTATTTTCTCTCAAATGTTGCTTTGTAAGAATATGGCTACTTATCTACGTGACTCGTCATGTGGCGCATCAGCTTATTCTGGCAAATGAAACACTCCCCACAAATCTTACAAGAGTATGGTTTCTCACCTGTGTGAGTTCTCATGTGGTATAACAAACTAGGACTTTGAGTAAAACATTTCCCACATGTCTTACAAGAATATGGTTTCTCACCTGTGTGAGTTCTCATGTGGCGTAACAAATGAAAACTTTGAATGAAACGTTTCCCACATGTCTTACAAGAGTATGGTTTCTCACCTGTGTGAGTTCTCATGTGACGCAACAAGTTGGAATTTTTAATAAAACCTTTCCCACATGTTTTACAACAATATGGTTTCTCTCCAGCATGAGATCTTGTATGAACAGTTAATCTAGTTCTACTTTTAAATGTTTTCCCACAGGTTTGACAGGGATACCGTTTCTCATCTATGTGGACTTTTTCATGCTTTCTAAGTGATGTTGGGTCCAAACATCTTTCTTCACAGGTCTGGCATGAGTACAGCTTCTCAGCAGTGTGGGGAGTATTACAATGACTTTCTAAGAGAAAAGTCTCTTCTACGTTCTCATTGGTCTCCATCTGACACCCCCCTTCTGGCTTCCTATCTGCACATCCCGTTGGTCCTGAGTCTTCAACCATGCTTCCCTCTAAATGTGAATCTTCATCTATAGGAGCGGTGTAAGAGGGAAAATGGTCCCCGTTTGGTTCTGGATCATTGTGCTCATTTTCCTCATGAGCAGCAGGAAGTGAAAAGTCATCAGTTTCATCCTTCAGCAAAAGCTGCCCCCCTCCTGACTGGTGAGGACTTCCTCCTGTTCCTCTTTAATACGTGCAGACTCCGGTTGCTCCTGGTCCAGATCTGAGTGGGACTTCTGCTTGCAGAGCTGCTGCTCATCTTCAACATGGTTATTCAGCTTGGAGACATATTGATGTGGAGCCTCTGGAGGGATGAAGGGACAAATGACAAAGGTCAGGACAGCGGAGTGAAAGGACAGCCTTCACATAGAAAAATCACTCTTTTTAGGGATGGGTACCAAATTCGGTACTTTTATTGGTACCTACCGAATTCCATCTGTGCAAATATCCCCACCTGAGCAGGCTGTCCCTGCACTATAATGGAACGTACCCAAGGACTGCTGCCTCTGACAGCGTCTCTGAGGAAAGCATGTGACTGATCGCCGATGCTGCCTGGAGTCAGTATCTGCCGCTCATGTGCATGAATAAAGTTGTAAGTGTTGCTGTATTTCCCGTTCAAAGCTACTAATCTATGTTTAATGCTGCAGGGCTCCAGACTAACTTTCAGCACCGGTGCGCCCAACTTTGTAATTTGGGTGCAACAGCAAAAAGTTTAAGTGCAATTCATTGTTTCCAGCATCACTGTATGCAGCTCATTTTAATCCAGTTTAAGAATTTTCTTTTAATCATTTTACGAAGACATTGATGGTTATTGAAGTTATTCTGAACAATAATGAGGATAAAAAAAAACTGTTTATCTTTAATGTCAGTGGAAAAAACATTTTTAGGGGGGAAACTTCACTGAACTTCATGAAACGAAACATTTCAAACTGAAATGTCTTGAGGCTGTGAAGCTTCAGGATGGGCATATCGATACCCTGGAGTCGCTACTTCAATGACAGTCAGACAAAATATCTCAATCGATACACTTTGAGTTTTCCGATACCGCTGTACAGATACAGATATGCAGTTGTTTCCACATTTGAGAGTTTTAGAAATAAAATGATGTGAAAGTAACCAGATTCTAGCTTCTGTGTCACATGATGGTGGTAGCCTATCAGATTCTAGCTTCTGTATCACATGATGGTGGTAGCCTATCAGATTCTAGCTTCTGTATCACATGATGGTGGTAGCCTATCAGATTCTAGCTTCTGTGGCACATGATGGTGGTAGCCTATCAGATTCTAGCTTCTGTGGCACATGATGGTGGTAGCCTATCAGATTCTAGCTTCTGTATCACATGATGGTGGTAGCCTATCAGATTCTAGCTTCTGTATCACATGATGGTGGTAGCCTATCAGATTCTAGCTTCTGTATCACATGATGGTGGTAGCCTATCAGATTCTAGCTTCTGTATCACATGATGGTGGTAGCCTATCAGATTCTAGCTTCTGTATCACATGATGGTGGTAGCCTATCAGATTCTAGCTTCTGTACCACATGATGGTGGTAGCCTATCAGATTCTAGCTTCTGTATCACATGATGGTGGTAGCCTATCAGATTCTAGCTTCTGTATCACATGATGGTGGTAGCCTATCAGATTCTAGCTTCTGTATCACATGATGGTGGTAGCCTATCAGATTGTAGCTTCTGTATCACATGATGGTGGTAGCCTATCAGATTCTAGCTTCTGTATCACATGATGGTGGTAGCCTATCAGATTCTAGCTTCTGTGTCACGTGATGGTGGTAGCCTATCAGATTCTAGCTTCTGTATCACATGATGGTGGTACCCTATCAGATTCTAGCTTCTGTGTCACGTGATGGTGGTAGCCTATCAGATTCTAGCTTCTGTATCACATGATGGTGGTAGCCTATCAGATTCTAGCTTCTGTATCACATGATGGTGGTACCCTATCAGATTCTAGCTTCTGTATCACATGATGGTGGTAGCCTATCAGATTCTAGCTTCTGTATCACATGATGGTGGTACCCTATCAGATTCTAGCTTCTGTGTCACGTGATGGTGGTAGCCTATCAGATTCTAGCTTCTGTGTCACATGATGGTGGTAGCCTATCAGATTCTAGCTTCTGTATCACATGATGGTGGTAGCCTGTCAGATTCTAGCTTCTGTATCACATGATGGTGGTAGCCTATCAGATTCTAGCTTCTGTGTCACATGATGGTGGTAGCCTATCAGATTCTAGCTTCTGTATCACATGATGGTGGTAGTAGGGCTGTGTTAAACGATTATTTTTTAAACGATTAATTTATCGATTATTTTTTCGATGCATCGATTAATCTAACGATTCACTTTTTTAGCTCGATTCGATTCGATTATCGATTATCTCCTCATAAATTGACAGACAGCAATTTATATATGCTGACATAGATATCTAAAATGTAAAAAAGAGCATGAATAAAAAGGCAGTGGGAGCAGCAGCCTGTCATGGAGTTTTTCATGAACCAACAGAATGTAAAATTTATGTTGAAAACACAGCGGACTGAAAAACAGGCTTTTAATTCTTTCATTTACATGAAAATAATAATAAAAAAGTCATTATTGAAATAATATGATCATGTAAACTTGGAGGATGTAAGCTATGACAGATATTATTTTCCAACAAAAGATAATGAAGATAAGTAAACATTCAGAGTTGAACATTATATTGAACATGGGTCTAGCTTCCAGAAAAAGTGCATCTTCATCTTTAGTCTGTTAAAGGCCTCCTTCCACTGAAAACCCGTTTAACTTGCTCCTTCTGAAATACGGAGGGTTTCCCCTTGTTTACTTACACATGCTGACTTGCTAGCGTTGCGTTCCCCCCAGTCGGCTGTGCTTCCTCATCACAGAAACAATACGAAGAAAAGAGCGAATCGGGAACAGCCTCGCACTTCTACGTAACATTGCAAATAGCGTATCCCACGTGGGGTTTCTATCTGTCCATTGGAAGGCAGGTAACCCTCCACTACACACTAGAAGTAAAGACGGCACGACTGTAGCTTCGGAGTTGAGAAGCTAATTAGCTAACTGTTTGTTAGCATGGCGGAACAAACTTGTTTGTCGGCTCTATTTCCTGTCTGTAACAAAATAAGAGCGGAGGGCGGAGCTTCCTTCATACACTGATGGCAGGCAGCCAATCAGACGGAAATTCATGAGAAGGACCCGGAAAAGCTGCCGTTGGACCACAAGCCTCTCTTCTAGTATACAAATACAGCTGATACAAAGATACCAGAAGGTTTTTTTTAAACAGAAACGATGCAGAATGCATTCAATAATAATGGAGAACACAGAAATATTAATGACATCACCACGGAAGTCCAACTTTAATGCTTAATACGGGTGCCAATCACTTGCAAATGAAATTAAAAATTCTTTATTTATCCCAGAAGTGATAACACAATACTATTACCAACAGATGAAACACTAAGATGAGGTTGAGAACGTGACTTTAATTATATTCAGTCAGAGACGAGACAGCTCCCTGCATCAGCTGTAGTTCCACCCACGGCCAGCAGATGGAGCTCGTGCTTCATGCTGACCGTCTCAAACAGGCCTGACGTGTCTGAAGACATGGCGTCCATCTCACGGAAGTGTCTCATGTCTCATTAGGCTTCGGATTCGCCATCCCTAATATATAGTTATACCTTCGATAAACGAGTGTGGGCCTTCACTGCCTTACACTTTGGAAACTTGGAAGAGCCATTCGCGGAGATCGCGCCGCCATCTTTGTTTTAGTCCGACGACGCATCGGTACGCATATTTTGCGTCGACGTATTTTTTGCGTCGACGTAATCGGTTACGTTGACGAATCGTCACAGCCCTGGGTGGTAGCCTATCAGATTCTAGCTTCTGTATCACGTGATGGTGGTAGCCTATCAGATTCTAGCTTCTGTGTCACATGATGGTGGTAGCCTATCAGATTCTAGCTTCTGTGTCACATGATGGTGGTAGCCTATCAGATTCTAGCTTCTGTGTCACGTGATGGTGGTAGCCTATCAGATTCTAGCTTCTGTATCACGTGATGGTGGTAGCCTATCAGATTCTAGCTTCTGTATCACATGATGGTGGTAGCCTATCAGATTCTAGCTTCTGTATCACGTGATGGTGGTAGCCTATCAGATTCTAGCTTCTGTGTCACATGATGGTGGTAGCCTATCAGATTCTAGCTTCTGTATCACATGATGGTGGTAGCCTATCAGATTCTAGCTTCTGTATCACATGATGGTGGTAGCCTATCAGATTCTAGTTTCTGTATCACATGATGGTGGTAGCCTATCAGATTCTAGCTTCTGTATCACATGATGGTGGTAGCCTATCAGATTCTAGCTTCTGTGTCACGTGATGGTGGTAGCCTATCAGATTCTAGCTTCTGTATCACGTGATGGTGGTAGCCTATCAGATTCTAGCTTCTGTATCACATGATGGTGGTAGCCTATCAGATTCTAGCTTCTGTGTCACGTGATGGTGGTAGCCTATCAGATTCTAGCTTCTGTATTACATGATGGTGGTAGCCTATCAGATTCTAGCTTCTGTATCACGTGATGGTGGTAGCCTATCAGATTCGAACTTCTGTGTCACGTGATGGTGGTAGCCTATCAGATTCTAGCTTCTGTGTCACGTGATGGTGGTAGCCTATCAGATTCTAGCTTCTGTGTCACGTGATGGTGGTAGCCTATCAGATTCTAGCTTCTGTATCACGTGATGGTGGTAGCCTATCAGATTCTAGCTTCTGTATCACATGATGGTGGTAGCCTATCAGATGCTAGCTTCTGTATCACATGATGGTGGTAGCCTATCAGATTCTAGCTTCTGTATCACATGATGGTGGTAGCCTATCAGATGCTAGCTTCTGTTTCACATGATGGTAGTAGCCTATCAGATTCTAGCTTCTGTGTCACATGATGGTGGTAGCCTATCAGATTCTAGCTTCTGTATCACATGATGGTGGTAGCCTATCAGATTCTAGCTTCTGTATCACATGATGGTGGTAGCCTATCAGATTCCAGCTTCTGTATCACATGATGGTGGTAGCCTATTTGATTCTAGCTTCCGTATCACATGATGGTGGTAGCTTATCAGATTCTAGCTTCTGTGTCACATGATGGTGGTAGCCTATCAGATTCTAGCTTCCGTATCACATGATGGTGGTAGTCTTATCAGATTCTAGCTTCCGTATCACATGATGGTGGTAGCCTATCAGATTCTAGCTTCTGTATCACATGATGGTGGTAGCCTATCAGATTCTAGCTTCTGTATCACATGATGGTGGTAGCCTATCAGATTCTAGCTTCTATATCACATGATGGCGGTAGCCTATCAGATTCTAGCTTCTGTATCACATGATGGTGGTAGCCTATCAGATTCTAGCTTCTGTATCACATGATGGTGGTAGCCTATCAGATTCTAGCTTCTGTATCACATGATGGTGGTAGCCTATCAGATTCCAGCTTCTGTATCACATGATGGTGGTAGCCTACAAGATTCTAGATTCTGTGTCACATGATGGTGGTAGCCTATCAGATTCTAGCTTCTGTATCACATGATGGTGGTAGCCTATCAGATTCTAGCTTCTGTGTCACATGATGGTGGTAGCCTATCAGATTCTAGCTTCTGTATCACATGATGGTGGTAGCCTATCAGAATCTAGCTTCTGTATCACATGATGGTGGTAGCCTATCAGATTCTAGCTTCTGTATCACATGATGGTGGTAGCCTATCAGATTCTAGCTTCCGTATCACATGATGGTGGTAGCCTATCAGATTCTAGCTTCTGTATCACATGATGGTGGTAGCCTATCAGATTCTAGCTTCCGTATCACATGATGGTGGTAGCCTATCAGATTCTAGCATCTGTATCACGTGATGGTGGTAGCCTATCAGATTCTAGCTTCTGTATCACATGATGAGGGTGACCAGAAAATGACCCTATTCTGTATTTTCACAAATCAGAAACTGTGCTTGAATTAATCTACAACCTCTTTAGAACATCTGAGAGCAGTTTTGAAGATTGTAAATGTTGTGGGTTTTAGTCGGGACCGGGTCTACTGTCGTGTATATGCACAAAAAAAAAAAAAAAAAAAAAAAAAAAAAAAGCATAAAATGAGCCTAATTTGTATTTTCACAAATATAATAAAGGTTTCACAAATCAGACATGGTGTTTTTATGAATCTGTGGTCTCTGTAGAATAATTTAGTCCAGATTTGATGAGTATACGTTTTGTAGTTTTTGATCAGGACCAGGTCTAATCTAGTCTAGATGCAAAAAAAGTAATAAGATGAGCCTAATTTGCATTTTCACAAATAGAATAAAGGTTTCATAAATCAGAAATGGTGTTTTGATCATTCTGTAGAGTGTATAGAATAATTCAATCCAGGTTTGAAGGTACTAAGTGTTGTAGTTTTAGATCAGGACCTGTTGTAATGTAATCTGTGTTCTCGCAAATTCAGTGGAATCGCCCTTTTTTACATATAGCGAATCGGAAGCCAACTTCAGCGCCGTGTTTCTGTGTGGAAAATAACTGCAGCTGAGAGGCTGAAACTAAATGTAGCCCAGATCTCTGATCAGGATCCTCCAGGACTTCATGACTGAGTCCAGACTTTCATACCTGTTCTGATCAACTTTATCTGAGGTCTCCAGGTGATATCCAGCAGTCTGCGCTGACGATCGATCTCTTCCTCGTACTGGACGATGGTTTTCTGGAACTCTCTGAATATTTCTTCTGCAGCAGCTGTTAGTCGCTCGCTGATAAACTCTCTCAGATGATGAACTGAAGACATTGTTGCTGAAACACCATCATATTCAGCTGAGAGACCAAACACAACCGTCTTCCCGCTCAGTCCGAGCACGAGGACAGCTAACCATGCTGCTAGCGGACTGTTGACTTCCGCTTGGTGTCACACTCTCAAGTTCCGGGTGAGGAGGGAGGTTAACTTTTGTTTCCGGCTTCTCCAACTTTCAACTTTTCTCATTTTAAACCTTTATTCAAACTTAACCAGACAGTTTACTGGATATTTATTCTGCATTTCTCACAGACAAAACAACATTCTGAACATACAGAAATAGGGATTCACCATATTGGAATTTTGGCCGATATCCAATATACCAATATTTTATAGTATAATAGTTTGACTTGAGGAAGATCTGATGTGATCGAAACGTTGGAATAAATGCAGCTGGGAGTAAGTGTGCAGGCTTTTACTTTGATTCCACGATATCAGATATACCAATATTTTAAAACTAACATGGCAGATAAGGATATCGATACCAATATTTAAGCTGAAAAAAATAAGCAGTAATTGCAAATAGCAGTTTTGTTATCCATTTCCGACACTTTAAAAAATATTGGTGGGAAAAAATGTTGATACTCTGAAATATGACAATATTTTCATATGCCAATATCAAATCGATATTTAAAAATGCTGTTTCGATCTATTTTACTTATGAAATCTCGCAAGATTTCATAGTTTTGTTACAAAATCTCACAATATTTTGTGAAGTCTCACAGGATTTCTTAACAGACAGATGAAATGTTGCAAGATTTCGTTAGTGAAATAGATCGACACCGCATTTTTAAATGTCAATATGATATCAGCATATGAAAATATTGTGAGATTTCAGTGTATTTATATTTTTCCCACCCCTAGTCTTTACAAGTTTTATAGGCTGTAAAAAAATAAGTTTTTGAAGAAGAAGTTTTGGGTTTTTTAGACTTTAGAAACAGCAAGCTGATCAGTTAAATATCGATGGGGTGGCAGATGTCCGATACTCAATGTTAAGGCCGATATAGGCCGATACTGATAGGGGGCGGATTATATGGTGCATCCCTATCCAGAATAATAATCAATAACAGATGAGAATGTGAATAAAATAGTGGAAATATCTGCATTCCAGTAGCTACTGCTTAAAACAGTTCATGTGAGTAAATCTGCATCATGATCTCATCTGAATATCATATTGAACAGATGCATTATAAAGCTAATGCTTAATGAAAGATGACTTTAGGACTGTTATTTCAGCTCATGTGATCAATAGAACAGCAGGGCTTTAAATTTCTACTGAAAGCTTAGAAAGCTGAGTTTAAATGTGTGTTTGTCTCAGAAAGTTCTTTCTATGTTGATGTGAAGCTGCTGAAAGGCAGAGTAAGAGAGAGGAGAGGAAGTAGAGATGAAAGAGGAGACGGAGAGATGGAGGGAGGAGCTGAGCTGTTACTGAACTATAGAAGAGACACAAACTTCCACATTCAACACAGTTCAACACACAAACATCACCTTTATTCAACATGCTGTCTTTGCAGACGTTTGGATTCACTCTGCTGTTTCTAGTCATTCTAACAGGTTGCTTTCATTCTTTAAAAGATCAATTTCTAGATTTTCTCTTTGTTCTTCACTTCTTTAACTTCTCTCTTCCTTCAGGTGTCGGCTGTGAAGAACTCAATGCAGTCAAGAAAGAAGAGTCCAGTTTAGAAGGAAGCTCTGTTACTCTGTCCTACACTTATACCAAACTGTCTACCAACGATTATTTCTTCTGGTATCGACAATATCCTGGAAAACCTCCAGAGTTCCTGATCTCTCATTTAGGATCAGGAAGCAAACTGAAGGATCCAGTTCCTGGACTGTCTTTTAAAGTGAGTGAAGATAAAACCAGAATGGATCTGGTGATGTCCTCTGCTGCAGTGTCTGACTCTGCTGTGTACTACTGTGCTGTGAGGCCCACAGTGACAGGAAACAGCAAAAGTGTGGAGAAAAGCTTTGGAGCAAAGACAACACAATACTCCACAACATCCACTAGAGGAGCTCACACACTGCTCCAGCTTTGCTTTGTCAGGATTCAGTTCAGCTTCTTTGTTCAGGTGAGAATAAAGCAGACATCACTGTTTACTTTGTGATGAAAACGTCTGCTTTCTTCATTAACCGTGACTAAAATACACTTTGTTTCACATTGTGATATTGTAACAGAGAAATAAAGTTGTAGAAATGAGCAGAATGAGGGAGTGTGTGTGGTGGATCTACTGAACATTAGACTGTTTACAAAGAGACACCTGCTTCTTCATTTCAGACTTTTTCTGCTTTTATGTCTTTTAGAGGAAAAAAACACTGGAAATATTTTTACTGTAGGATTTATTTATTAGTTTATTTCAGTTTAATTGAATATAATTGAATATAATTAAATGTTGGACGTGAATAAAGTAGAACAGCAGCTGTTTCAGTAATGTTCCAGAACAGTTTGGTAACCTTTAGTTAACATTTTCTAACTGGAGGATCATCAGATAAAATCATCATTCAGGAAAGTAGGAATGCACGATATTTGAATTCTGGCCGATATCCGATATTTTAAAACTCATGTGGCCAATAACCGATATCGATACCAATATTAAAGCTGAAAAAAGGCATTAATTGTAAATAGCAGTTTTGTATCTGTTTCTGGCACTTTTGAAAATAGGGGTGGGAAAAAATATCAATACACTGAGATATCATATTTTCAAATGCTGATATCAAATCAATATTTAAATACGCAGTTTTGATCTATTTACTTACAAAATCTTGAGAGATTTCAGTGTTGTGTTACAAACTCACAAAATTTCATAAATTCTCCTGAGATTTCGTTCGTAAATTAGATCGATACCACGTTTTTAAATGTCATTGTGATATAAGCACATGAAAATATCCCAATATTTCAGTGCATTGATATTTCTTCCAACCCCTATGACCAATGTCTGATACTCAGTTTTAATGCCGATACCGATAGGGGACTAACTATATCGTGCATCCTTAATCTCTTACTAAACTTTCTAATGTGAAAGGCCTTAATATTAATGATCAATACTTAATAAACCAACTCTCAGATGATACGACCGTACGTAAAAATCTAATAATCTTTAACTTTATGATCGTTGAGTCATTAGACTTGTGGTGAGAGGGAGGACTGGGGGAGGGGAAAGGAACTAAAATCTTTTTTTTTTTCCCCAAATCTTTTTATTTAAAGGGACTTGAGGCAGGAATTTTTAAAAAAACAAACATGCATGTCCATGTTTTTCATACTAATGGGTGATGAAGCGCTAAAATAACGTTTCCACCACGTTTCTCTCCGTTGCCTTGAACAGGCTGTGTGCTGCATAAAGCTGCAATTCGGTGTCTGAATTTCCCGCGCTGCCCTGCAGACGTGACGTCATTAACGCTGCATCCACAGTTCTGATCCAGGAAGAAGACGTCGCGTTAAATAAAAACACTGTAAGCGATAGTTATGGATTCTTCTGCCGTCAGCAAACGATCCAGATCAACTTCAAGATACTAAAACGTGGAACTACGGAGAAAAAGGTGAGTAAACAACCTTATAGCTTCAGTTTGTGCTCCGTGACGGCTCGTGGCTGCAGTTACCTGAAGCACCAATCACGGCAGTCGCGACTTTCGTTTCTTAATCTCGCCTCAAGTCCCTTTAAGTTTTACAGAAACATAAGATGTAATGACATTTGTTATAAGGAAGAAAAACAAAGTGAAACATGTACAGTAGTGTGTCAGTAAATCTCAGCCCCAACCCACCCCCATAAAGGCCCACTCAGGTCAGGTCAAGCCGAGACTAAAGTTAACACCGCACGTTCACGCACACAAACATACACACACCCACAGACATACACAGAGAAATGGAAGGAAAGTAGGACAAAGGGAGAAAGAGGGGGGGGGGATTAAAAAAAAAGGGAAATGATTAAAAGAAAGGGAGAGAGAGAAAAAACAACAGCAAAAAAGAAGGGTAAAATAGATAACCAGCTAGTAAATAGAGAGGGGAGTCGGGGCTGAAGGGGAGCAAACTTAGTCCTGTCCTGCATCTAGATCTCGGTCTAGGGAGTGAGCAAACTCCAAGAACGGGTTCCAGGTGTTATGAAATTTCTTGATGGAGCCACTGAGTGAAAACCTGAGTTTTTCAAGTTTTAGATTATAAAGAACTTCTTTAACCCAGTGGTTATATGATGGGGGGCGGGGGGACCTCCAGCCGAACAGAATCAACCGACGAGCCAGCAGGGTTGAGAAAGCCAGAATCCGTCTCACTGTAGCAGGAAGGTCAGTGTCAGAAGGTAAACCAAAGATAGCTGATACACAATTAGGGTGGATAACCTGGTCGTAGGCACGACCTGGTATCAAAATGTTCTGCCAGAAAGTTGTCAATTCAGGACACGACCAGAACATGTGGGCATGAGTAGCAGGAGACTGACTACATCTGTTGCAGGCGTTGCTAACTGTGGGGTAAATTCTGGCCAGTTTAGCGTTTGTACAGTGGATTCTGTGAATGACTTTGCACTGGATCAAACCGTGACGGGCGCAAACGGAGGAGGTGTGGACCAAATCCAGAGCAGAGAGCCATTGGTGTTCTGTCAACACTACTGACAGGTCATTTTCCCACGCTGTCCTGATTAAGCTGAGATGTTCAGAGGTAGCAAAGCGAAGATGGTTGTACAACAGCGACGCACGTTTCTTTTGTTTAGGGTCTATAGTCAATAAGATGTCTGTCAGAGTTTGGGGAGGGCGATTAGGAAAGTGGGGAAAATTCTTTTTAACAAAGTCTCTGATTTGAAAGAAACGAAAAGGTGGCTACCTGGCAGATGAAATTTTGATGCGAGTTCTGTAAATGACGAGAAGATGTCATCTGTGTAGGTCTTTGACAATCATGATACCCTTGTTGTGCCAGTTTTGGAATGTTAGGTCTGTGTTCGAGGGTCTGAAGGCGTGGTTTTTGAAGAGTGGGGGGAGAATTGAAGGGGTGTGGAGGCCGAGGTATTTCCTGAGTTGAATCCATATTTTTAGTGATGCAGATACAATTGCATTTGTCTTCAGATGAGTTACAGGGCGGGGAAGACGGGAGCATAGAACAGAGTGCAGGGAGAGGTCTAAAGATGCGCTTTCCAGCTGTATCCAGGCAGGTGAGGAATCAGGAACATCCCCCCTCCAGTACAGCATTTTCTGCACATTAGCTGCCCAGTAGTATTGTCTTTGGTAATGTATATGGGGATGTGTTGGAAAAGGTAGAGGAATTTGGGCATGACAACCATTTTCATTAAGTTTATCTGACCTGCAAGGGATAACGGTGGGGTAGACCAGCGGTCAAAGTCTTTCTCAGTCTTCTCTGCTAGAGGCAGGAAGTTGGTCTTAAACATGTCAGGCATGGATGCTGTAATTGAGATGCCCAAATATCGAAAGCCAGTGTCAGCCCACTTAAATGGTATTAAAGAGTGTGAGAGTTGCTTGGCCAGTGAATTGATTGGGAACAGTTCGCTCTTATAGTTTAGTTTATAACCAGAGTATATGCCAAACTGATCCAGAATATTGTAAATCGCAGGTAACGATGTAGCTGGGTTTGAGATAAACAGGAGCAAGTCATCTGCATATAATGAGACTTTATGTGTTGTGCCAAATCGGGTAATACCTTCAAAACCATTGTCTGAGCGCAGCCAGAGGGCCAAGGGCTCTATAGCAATGGCGAACAGGAGTGGTGACAGAGGGCAGCCTTGCCTTGTACCTCTCTGGAGAGCGAAGGGGGTGACAACGTATCATTGGTTTGTATTGAGGCCATGGGAGAAGAGTATAAGAGTTTGACCCAGAGTATAAAATTATTGTCAAGGCCAAATCCACCCATCATTTCAAAGAGATATCCCCACTCTACTCTATCGAAAGCTTTTTCAGTATCTAGGGACACTACTACCTCAGGGATCTCAGAACAAGGTGAGTGAATGATGTTAAGAAGTCGCCTGGTGTTGTGGGAGGATTGACGATTCGGCATGAAACCTGTTTGATCCAATCCGATGATCGACGGTAGTACCTTTTGAAGACGGAGAGCAAGAATTTTTGAAAGAATTTTGAGGTCAGCATTAAGTAGTGAGATCGGTCTGTAGCTACTGCAAAGTAAAGGGTCCTTCTCTTCTCTCTCAAGTAGAAATGCTTCATTATACATGTCTCTCAGAACTGGAGCTAGGAGATCTGTGGAGATTTGATAATATTCTGCAGTGAAGCCATCTGGGCCGGGTGACTTACTGCTCTGTAATGACTTAATGGCTTCTTGAACCTCTGCAGTTGTTATAGGTCCTCCCATGTCTCTTGCTATGTCTGCATCGACCTGGGGGAAAGCGATATTACGAAGAGTGTCATGTCCAACTGTTGGGTTGTCAGATGTATATAAATTGGCATAAAATTGGGCAAATATTTTGTTAATTTTGATTGGGTCAGTACAAGTCTCCCCTGTGTCAGATCGGATAGCTGGTATTGATCTTGAGGATGCCTCAGACCTGGCCTGGTGAGCTAGAAGCTTCCCAGCCTTATCTCCCGATTCAAAAAAAACGCTGTCTGGATTTAAGTATTTGCAGTTTTGCTTTGCTTGTGGATACCAAGTCAAACTCTGTGTGGAGCCTAAGACGTTCTTTATAAAGACTGCGGTCTGGGTCGGATGCATATTTGTCATCAATATCTTTTATTAGTTCCATCAGCCCTGCAGTGTGAGCAGTCTCAGATTTGTTTAAGTTTGAAACAAAGGAAATTAACTGGCCTCTGATGTTCCCACAATACTCTTTTAGTTTCTGGCAGGTCATTCAATTCGAAGAACAGTGTAACTTGGGTACGTAGAAATAATCTATCGTGATCTTCAGCTAGTAACGCAGTGTTAAACCTCCACTGTCTAAACGGTTTGAACTGTGTACAGAAGATGAGGTCAAGGGAAGTTGGGGCATGCTCAGATATGACAATGCTGTGATAGTCGCAGGAGCTAACATTGGAGAGGAGTCTATTGTCTAGTAAAAAAAAATCTATGCCAGAATAAGAATGGTGTACCTGTGAAAAAAAGGAAAAAAGTTTAGAAGTGGGAAATTTATGTCGCCATGGGTCTGATAGTCCGAGTTGTTCTGCAAAAGAGTTGAGGATGTTAGCTGACTTGGATAGAGTATACATCTTGTTAGAGGATCTATCCAGGACAGGAACCTGTACCAGATTGAAATCACCACCCATAATGAAGCAGTAGTTGTTAATGTTTGGAAAGGATGTGAAAAGTTTGGATATAAATGCACTGTCGTCCCAGTTAGGAACATAGACCAGAACTACCAAGACACTGTAGTTTGCCAGAAACAATAGCGAAGCGACCCATAGGGTCTGCTACAACTTTGTGGGATTCGAATCGGATGTTTTTACGGATCAGGATGGCCGTTCCCCTGGCCTTCTCATTGAATCCGGAGTGAAAAAGGTGACCAATCCAAGCTATCTTGATCCGTGGGACCTCTCGAGTCCGCAGATGGGTCTCCTGAATAAACATCCTCTAAGCTGTTTCAGATGAGCCATGATTCTGCCAGATTTGGTGGGGCCCCCCCAACCCCCTTCACATTCCACGAAACAAATCTAAGTGTGTCACTCGTGCCGGACATATCTTGCCAATTTTGAGTAGGGAGGTATTATTGAAGTGTAGGGAGGGGAATGAGAAGAAAAGGTGTGCAGAATTAGGGAGCTGCATTTAGTGTAGAGGCATTGGGTGGTGGAGAGAGGGGAAAAAAAGGGGGGGGGGGCAAGTAAGTAGAAGGGGAGATGCGACAGCATGAACAGAGTAAGTTAGAGCACATTCATACAGACAAACAAGTGCACGTGGCGTGTCTGGTGACCAGTATGAACAATGACCCAGACTGAGACTTTGGACCTGTGATACCCATTGAGAAAATAAAATCTCGAGTGTCCATTGCACAAAGATGCATTGAACCAGCATCTAATAGGCTCTTCCGACGAGAGCTCCAATCTGCGTTTAAATTAGTATAAAACGTTCACACATAGACACAAAGGGAAACCAACCGTCAGAACAAATGCTTTAGCTACAAAAGAGGCTTCATTTCAGTAGAATTCCACATAGGGTAGCCTTTCGTACTCCTGTCCCAGCAGAGTATCTTCAAGTCAATCATTCAGTACTTATTCATAGTCAAATGAATATGCAAATAGAAAGGAAAAAAATAAAATAGCCATTTAAGGGAAAAAAGAAAAAAACAGAAGAAATTCAACAGAGGAAGAGCCAAAGATAGAAAATATGACTTGTGGCCTTAAACGTTTGTAGATTATTGCCAGCCTGAAGGAGGAGGGATGCTGTAAAAGCTGAACAAAGCGCCCGGCATGCCGACTTGTAAAAAACAACTGGGCCAGTCTGATACCAAGATTGTAGGATAACATTTTGAGTTCTGCATGAGTAAAAGTAGCTACTGTACTGAAACACAGCATTGAGGCTCGAAGTATTTTATATATCCGTCTTTCTGGTTTAATGCCAATGCCAGGGTGACGTCACGTTCCCATTTAGCGTGGTCTGTCGGGTTTTCGCAGCGGACCCTTTCATACATACCAGAGCAAATCAGCCCTCAGCAGGCCGGCGCTGTGGTTGCGGTAGGACTGGATGAAGTCCTCGGCATCCCTGGGGGAGGCGAGCCTTCTCCTCTTTCCTTCTGTGGTGAAGAACAGTTTAGCCGGGTAGTGGAGGGCGGGTTTGAGGCCGAGGCTGTAGAGGTCTCTCATACATCGAGCGTTGTTCCAACACCTCCGGGCAGTAATCTTTGAATATGTGAATGGAGCAGACCTTATATTTCAGCTTTCCCGCCGCTTTCGAGCTTCACGCACCACCAGGTCGCGGGTCTGAAATCTGTGAAAGCATATCACCACGGCTCTGGACCTCCCACCCGGGCCTGGTCTGGCTGCTAATGTACGATGAGCCCGATCTCGCTCTGGGGCTGATGACAGGGTGGGTTCTCCAAAGACCTCAAGCAAGAGATGCGAGAAGAACGCTGTAGGTTGGGCCCCCTCGATGCCTTCAGGGAGGCCAACAAGCCTGATGTTGTTCCGCCGGCTCCTGCCCTCCGGATCAGTAAGCTTCGTTTGAGCATGGCGTTCTCCTCGGCTAATGTGGTTAGCTTCCACTCCACGGTTTGCATATCCTGACGGATCGTGGTTGAAGATGTTTCCAGCAAAGACAGTCGTTGGTGGTGATCGAGTAAGGTGGCCTGGATACTGTCCAACTTCGTATCGAGTTTGGAGAACGCTACGGATGTTCTGCTCGAGTCAGAGTATGCTCTGATTACTCTGTAGAAATACTCTGATTACTATGTAGAAATACTCTGATTACTCTGCAGAAATACTCTTGATTACTCTGCAGTAACACTCTGATTACTCTGCAGAAATACTCTTGATTACTCTGTAGAAATACTCTGATTACTCTGCAGTAATACTCTGATTACTCTGCAGAAATACTCTTGATTACTCTGCAGTAATACTCTGATTACTCTGCAGAAATACTCTTGATTACTCTGTAGAAATACTCTGATTACTCTGCAGTAATACTCTGATTACTCTGTAGAAATACTCTGATTACTCTGTAGAAGTACTCTGATTACGCTGCAGTAATACTCTGATTACTCTGCAGAAATACTCTTGATTACTCTGCAGTAATACTCTGATTACTCTGCAGAAATACTCTTGATTACTCTGTAGAAATACTCTGATTACTCTGCAGTAATACTCTGATTACTCTGCAGAAGTACTCTGATTACTCTGCAGAAATACTCTTGATTACTCATCAGTAATACTCTGATGACTCTGCAGAAATACTCTGATTACTCTGCAGAAATACTCTTGATTACTCTGCAGTAATACTCTGATTACTCTGCAGAAATACTCTTGATTTCTCTGTAGAAATACTCTGATTACTATGTAGAAATACTCTGATTACTCTGCAGAAATACTCTTGATTACTCTGCAGTAACACTCTGATTACTCTGCAGTAATACTCTGATTACTCTGCAGAAATACTCTTGATTACTCTGCAGTAATACTCTGATTACTCTGCAGAAATACTCTGATTACTCTGTAGAAATACTCTTGATTACTCTGCAGTAATACTCTGATTACTCTGCAGAAATACTCTTGATTTCTCTGTAGAAATACTCTGATTACTATGTAGAAATACTCTGATTACTCTGCAGAAATACTCTTGATTACTCTGCAGTAACACTCTGATTACTCTGCAGTAATACTCTGATTACTCTGCAGAAATACTTGATTACTCTGCAGTAATACTCTGATTACTCTGCAGAAATACTCTTGATTACTCTGTAGAAATACTCTGATTACTCTGCAGTAATACTCTGATTACTCTGCAGAAATACTCTGATTACTCTGTAGAAGTACTCTGATTATGCTGCAGTAATACTCTGATTACTCTGCAGAAATACTCTTGATTACTCTGCAGTAATACTCTGATTACTCTGCAGAAATACTCTTGATTACTCTGTAGAAATACTCTGATTACTCTGCAGTAATACTCTGATTACTCTGCAGAAATACTCTTGATTACTCTGTAGAAATACTCTGATTACTCTGCAGTAATACTCTGATTACTCTGTAGAAATACTCTGATTACTCTGTAGAAGTACTCTGATTACGCTGCAGTAATACTCTGATTACTCTGCAGAAATACTCTTGATTACTCTGCAGTAATACTCTGATTACTCTGCAGAAATACTCTTGATTACTCTGTAGAAATACTCTGATTACTCTGCAGTAATACTCTGATTACTCTGCAGAAGTACTCTGATTACTCTGCAGAAATACTCTTGATTACTCTGCAGTAATACTCTGATGACTCTGCAGAAATACTCTTGATTACTCTGTAGAAATACTCTGATTACTCTGCAGTAATACTCTGATTACTCTGCAGAAATACTCTTGATTACTCTGCAGTAATACTCTGATTACTCTGCAGAAATACTCTTGATTTCTCTGTAGAAATACTCTGATTACTATGTAGAAATACTCTGATTACTCTGCAGAAATACTCTTGATTACTCTGCAGTAACACTCTGATTACTGTGCAGTAATACTCTGATTACTCTGCAGAAATACTCTTGATTACTCTGCAGTAATACTCTGATTACTCTGCAGAAATACTCTTGATTACTTGGTAGAAATACTCTTGATTACTCTGCAGTAATACTCTGATTACTCTGCAGAAATACTCTTGATTTCTCTGTAGAAATACTCTGATTACTATGTAGAAATACTCTGATTACTCTGCAGAAATACTCTTGATTTCTCTGCAGTAACACTCTGATTACTCTGCAGTAATACTCTGATTACTCTGCAGAAATACTCTTGATTACTCTGCAGTAATACTCTGATTACTCTGCAGAAATACTCTTGATTACTCTGTAGAAATACTCTGATTACTCTGCAGTAATACTCTGATTACTCTGCAGAAATACTCTGATTACTCTGTAGAAGTACTCTGATTACGCTGCAGTAATACTCTTGATTACTCTGCAGTAATACTCTGATAACTCTGCAGGAATACTTTGATTACTCTGCAGTAATACTCTGATTACTCTGCAGAAATACTCTTGATTACTCTGCAGTAATACTCTGATTACTCTGCAGAAATACTCTTGATTACTCTGTAGAAATACTCTGCAGAAATACTCTGATTACTCTGCAGTAATACTCTGATTACTCTGCAGAAATATTCTTGATTACTCTGCAGTAATACTCTGATTACTCTGCAGAAAAACTCTTGATTACTCTGCAGAAATACTCTTGATTACTCTGTAGAAATACTCTGATTACTCTGCAGTAATACTCTGATTACTCTGCAGAAATACTCTTGATTACTCTGCAGTAATACTCTGATTACTCTGCAGAAATACTCTTGATTACTCTGTAGAAATACTCTGATTACTCTGCAGAAATACTCTGATTACTCTGCAGTAATACTCTGATTACTCTGCAGAAATATTCTTGATTACTCTGCAGTAATACTCTGATTACTCTGCAGAAAAACTCTTGATTACTCTGTAGACATACTCTGATTACTCTGCAGAAATACTCTGATTACTCTGCAGTAATACTCTGATTACTCTGCAGAAATACTCTTGATTACTCTGCAGTAATACTCTGATTACTCTGCAGAAATACTCTTGATTACTCTGTAGAAATACTCTGATTACTCTGCAGTAATACTCTGATTACTCTGCAGAAATACTCTTGATTACTCTGTAGAAATACTATGATTACTCTGCAGTAATACTCTGATTACTCTGCAGAAATACTCTTGATTACTCTGCAGTAATACTCTGATTACTCTGCAGAAATACTCTTGATTACTCTGTAGAAATACTCTGATTACTCTGCAGTAATACTCTGATTACTCTGCAGAAATACTTTGATTACTCTGCAGTAACACTCTGATTACTCTGCAGAAATACTCTTGATTACTCTGTAGAAATACTCTGCAGAAATACTCTGATTACTCTGCAGTAATACTCTGATTACTCTGCAGAAATATTCTTGATTACTCTGCAGTAATACTCTGATTACTCTGCAGAAAAACTCTTGATTACTCTGTAGACATACTCTGATTACTCTGCAGAAATACTCTGATTACTCTGCAGAACTACTCTGATTACTCTGCAGTAATACTCTGATTACTCTGCAGAAGTACTCTGATTACTCTGCATGCATCCTCTGAGGAGGTATCTGCTCTACGTGCTGCTCCTTTATCTGCTATGATCTTTATTCTAGATGATTTCAGAGCTCTTGGCACATCTGTTGTAATTTGCTGCTTCTATCTTCCAGCTTTTATTTTCCCTCCATGTTTTATGTGATGTGACTGCTGAATGTGTCGGGCTGCTGCAAACCAAACTGGCCTTCTGAGGAACAAATCAATGAAGTGAAGTGATCTTTCAGTCTTTTCCTTCAGTCTGTTGTGATCATGTATTTGCTTTCTTCATCATCATCATCCTCCTGCAGCTCTGCTGCTGTTTTCATTCTGATTCTTCAGGACTGTCTTCCTTCAGGTGTGAGCTGTGAAGAGCTGAGTGAGGAGCTGCTGGAAGGCTGAAGGGGAGTTTTTCCTCCACTAGAGGGCGACATTATGAAGTAGGCGGTGCTCTACTTCTGCTCTGTGTTCAAGCATTCTGTCAATAAGAAGAGCTGCTGTGTTCTCTCTGTTCTTCATTCAGTACAAGTGAAAAGAATGTTGCTGCTCTTCATCTGGATGATGATGATGGTCTCCTTTCAAACTGGTGAGTCATGAACAGATGGAGCTCAGATGTTTCATGATGTTTGGCTTCCATTTTTCTAGAAAGAAACTAGTTTTTGGATCCAGAATGAAAATGCAAACATGATGGTGAAATCTATCTTTGCTTCCAGGATCTTCGGAGGATTTACTGACACCATTTAAAGAAGTACGGATGCTTCTGGAAGGAGACAAAGTCACTCTCTCCTGCAACTATTCAGGAACCGTATATAATCTCTACTGGTACCAACAGAAGTCCACTTCACCTCCACAGCTGCTCATTTCAGGACTTTCAGATTCTACAGATAAAAGTTTTTCTTTAAAACATGAGAGAGAGAAAAAGGAGTTTCATCTGGAGATCAGCACCACTGCAGTGTCTGACTCTGCTGTGTACTACTGTGCTCTGCAGCCCACAGTGACAGGAAACAGCAAAAGTGTGGAGAAAAGCTTTGGAGCAAAGACAACACAATACTCCACAACATCCACTAGAGGAGCTCACACACTGTTAAAGCTCTGATGAAACTCTGAGAGGATCCACATGAGCAGCAGATCCACATCAACATGATGCTGCAAACACTCTGGATGTTTCCACACAGCAGATCTCCATCCAGTCGGACCAGTTCACCACCACAGACTTCAGGGTGGATCTGCTCTTCTCACATCATCACTTTACTAAACTTTCTTGTTGAAATGAAAACAGGAGATCAGAAAAACAACAGATACTGATGATTATATGCAGAACTACCTTTCACTTACCGCTCTTTACAAATATTATCCAATGGAAAAAGCTCAACTTCTTGATGCATTTTATTTGCTTAACTTGTGAATTTAGGCCTGCTTATGTTTCTTTCTTTCTCTTTCCATGCTTCATGAACGGACCGTCCACCTCTGCGATCTGACCCAAACCTGTTGGTTTCACTCCTACTGTAGAGCCTCTCCGTGATTCGTCCACTTATACCACCAGTTCCGGTCAGAAAATACGTTAAAAAAGGTTTTTTGTTTTTGTAATTATTTTATTTTTCATTCTGCAAATTATAAAACCAGAATGAAACCATTTTCAAATTTCGGTTAATCTCATTTAAACAGTTAAAATCAAACATGCACCATATTTCATTTTTTTAATTTTGAAATGAAAATAAAACATATAAATTTGATTTTTGATGTTGATATCTGAACGGAAAATCCAATGACCAAAACATACACGGACCCTTAACAAATAAGACCTGATATAACGGTGGATCTCTATGAAGCAGTGAAAGTATCCAGACGTCACGTTCCGTTTAACTTTGGAACAGAGGATCTTCAGGCATGTTGGAGTTTCCAGCAATGCAGCTGAAAATCAGCTGTTCCACTCAACGGGAAAGTGAGTAGGTCATGATTATGTGGAGTTAAAGTTGGCTCATGCTCGGCCATCATAACACCACCATCTTCCCAGTCAGATGTTCTCCACTGCAGGGAGGAGAGAGCAGCTTCTCACCTGACAGTGTGGACATGATGCTGTTCCTGAAAAATAATCCTAGTTTTAAATCAACCAAACAGGTTTGATGTAGAAAGCTATCCAGTGTTTGTTGGCCTATTTAATTTCATTTTTGGCTAACAGCACAGTTCAGCATTTTTTATTTTTATTTTTCAAAAGCAAGAGAGAAATATATATATGGTTATCTATTCATTCATTTTGCATATTGGTCTTTGTGTTCAATCGTGTTTTTTTTTTGTTCCCTTAAGTTAAATGTTGTTTGAAGAAAATACCTTTTAAATTAAAAAAATTGTGTGTATCGAATCGTGGGCCAAAAATCGTGATATGAATTGAATCGTGAGTGAGTGCATCGTTACAGCCCTAATGTGAGCTGTCATGTGGTGCACCAACTTTTTACAGTAAGTGAAACATTTCCCTGAATTTCCCCTCAGGGATCAATAATGTATCTATCTATCTCTATATATTTTAAAAGTGTGTGGTTTCTAACCTGTGTGAGTTCTCATGTGACGCAGCAAGTCACAATTTTGATTCAAACATTTCCCACGTCTATTCAGAAGAATTGCCATGCACGGGTGGTTTCCTCACCTGTGTGAGTTCTCATGTGGTTTAACAACAAATAATTACATTGAAACTTTTCCCACATGTCTTACAAGAGTATGGTTACTCACCTGTGTGAGTTTTCATGTGCCGAGACAAAGTAGAACTTTGACTGAAACATTTCCCGCATATCTTGCAAGAGTATGGTTTCTCACCTGTGTGAGTTCTCATGTGGTTTAACAAACTATCATTTCGCGTGAAACATTGTCCACATGTCTTACAAGAGTATGGTTTCTCACCTGTGTGAGTTTTCATGTGACGCAACACATCCCAACTTTGAGTGAAACATTTCCCACATGTTTGACATTGATATGGTTCCTCTCCTGTATGAGTTCTCATGTGGTGTAACAAATGACAATTTTGCCTGAAACATTTCCCACATATCTTACAAGAGAATGGTTTCTCACCTGTGTGAGTTTTCATGTGCTGAAACAAAGAAGAACTTTGACTGAAACATTTCCCGCAAATCTTACAAGAGTATGGTTTCTCACCTGTGTGAGTTCTCATGTGGCTTAACAATTCATAATTTTGCTTGAAACATTTCCCACATGTCTTACAAGAAAATGGTTTCTCACCTGTGTGAATTCTCATGTGACGCAACACATCAGAATTGTGAGTGAAACATTTCCCGCATGTTTGACATTGATATGGTTCCTCTCCTGTATGAGTTCTCATGTGGTGTAACAAATCATAATTTTGCTTGAAACATTTCCCACATGTCTTACAAGAAAATGGTTTCTCACCTGTGTGAATTCTCATGTGACGCAACACATCATACTTTCGAACAAAACGCCTACCACATGTTTTACAACGATGTGGTTTCTCTCCAGTATGAGATCTTATATGAACAGTTAAGTTACTTCTAGCTTTAAAAATTTTCCCACAGGTTTGACAGGAATACCGTTTCTCATCTATGTGGACTCTTTCATGCTTTCTAAGTGATGTTGGGTCCAAACATCTTTCTCCACAGGTCTGACATGAGTACAGCTTCTCAGCAGTGTGGTGAGTATTACAATGACTTTCTAAGAGAAAAGTCTCTTCTACGTTCTCATTGGTCTCCATCTGACACCCCCTTCTGGCTTCCTATCTGCACATCCCGTTGGTCCTGAGTCTTCAACCATGCTTCCCTCTAAATGTGAATGTTCATCTGCAGGAGAGGTGGAAGAGTTTGGTTCTGGATCATTGTGCTCATTTTCCTCATGAGCAGCAGGAAGTGAAAAGTCATCAGTTTCATCCTTCAGCAAAAGCTGCCCCCCTCCTGACTGGTGAGGACTTCCTCCTGTTCCTCTTTCATACGTGCAGACTCCGGTTGCTCCTGGTCCAGATCTGAGTGGGACTTCTGCTTGCAGAGCTGCTGCTCATCTTCAACATGGTTATTCAGCTTGGAGACATATTGATGTGGAGCCTCTGGAGGGATGAAGGGACAAATGACAAAGGTCAGGACAGCGGAGTGAAAGGACAGCCTTCACATAGAAAAATCACTCTTTTAGCTGAAATCATCTGATTTCAGACTACAGACCGATTTAGACCAATCGCTGCCTTCCATCATTTACATAATAGACACTTCTGGCTAGCCAAAAGTAATTAAGGCCCCTGTCCTCCCACAGAAAAGTTTATTGTAGTTTAAAACTTCATTATCCTAAAGGACTTCAGCTCTGTTTCAGGCTTTAAGGTGAATGAATCTAAATCTGAAGCCATGATGATAAAAGGGAGCTGAACCCCTGAACTGTCCAAAAAAGTAAGATTTAATTGGTCACCTACAGGATTCCGATATCTGGGAATTATTAACCACAGATATCTCACGTCTATATGAAGCAAATTTGGGGGAATTAATTGGTCAAATTCAAAAAGATCTAGATAGATGGGCAATACTGCCTCTGTCCCTTTTTGTGAGGATTGAGACGATTAGAATGAATATTTCAACTAGACTATTATATTTGTTTTCATCTCTTCCTGTTTGGATTCCAGCAACCAAATTTAAAAAGATGCAAAAAATTATTTCTACATATATCTGGCAAAAAAAGGGAGGCAGAATCAAATTTGCATTGCTTTCCAATTGTAAAGCTCGTGGTGGTCTTAACTTACCAGACCTGAAACTATATTATTGGGCAGCGCAGCTACGTGGAACAGTGGAATGGCAATTACAGAATGAAGAAACTACATGGCTGACCCTGGAGCAAAGTACATGTCCTACAATCTCATTGCAGACCATCGCATTCTGCTCTCATGATATATGGAACAAGTACAAAATCACTAATATCTGGATGAAATGCAGCCGAAAAGTTTTGAATACTATAAGAAAAAAGATGAAGGCACCTCGATCTATATCCAGGACGATGAGAACTGTGGACATAATAGACTTTTTACCAGGACAAAATGATACAAGATTTCAAGACTGGATAAATAAAAACCTCATTTATATTGATGATTTATTTGAAGGGGAAACTAAGAGCATTTAATCAAGTTCAAGAAAAATATGACTTGACAACGACTGATTTCTATAGATTCTTACAATTGAGAAGTTATTTGATGTCTCATAAAGAACGGTTACTTCTTAAAAAACAGCCTCCTGATCTGGAGAGGAGTTTTCTGAAGATCGTTAGGGGGAAAAAAGGGTGATGAGATCGCATCGCTTTTATATAAAAGTTTACAGTCGTGCATGTCAGAGGACGCACTTGGAATAAAAGAGAACTGGGAATTGGAAATGAATGTTTTGATTGATGATGGGAACAAATATGTGGAAGTGGTCATAAACTGTCAGACAGTCCGACATGGAAAGAATTTATGTGGAACGTAAACAGAAGATGTTTCCAAACACCACTCATCATTTCTAAATTTGACAAAACTAAAACAAATCTGTGCTGGAGAAATTGTGGACACATTGGGGATCACACATATTTTTGGGGACTGTCCAAAGCTTAAAACATGTTGGGAGGGAATTAGGAAGATTTCTAATATTTTAAAAATATTTATGGATTGGAATCCATTGGCCTTCGTCCTAGGTAGCTTCCAGGTGACTTGTTCAGTAAAAACAGACTGTATTTATTTCAGTTCTTTGTGTTGGTGGCCAAAAAAATTATGATTTCCTGGTATAAACCCCCCCCCCCCCCCCCCCCCACAATAGCCCAATAGAAAGATAATTATTAGTGTGTATACGATGGAAAAGTTAACAGCACAACTAAATCTCACACTTGAACGATTTAGGAAGCGGTGGAATCCTCTGAGAGCAAACTCTGATCTGACAGTATGACATGTAGGTTTGGACGTGGAAGACAGGTTGGTATAAATTTAGAGATTTTAAAATCATAAGATAGTTTATTTGCTTTTGTGAGGGGGGATGTCAACTTTCTTATTCAGTCCTGCCCTCTCTGTCCATTATTTGGTCATTTTCTGGTATCATTGTGAAATAATGCTCTTGAAACCTGTTTGCTGAGACAGCGTCCTTGTTCTTTTGTGTTCGCCTTGCTTATACTTTACCAAAAATGACGTCAAAAGCACGATAACTTGAAGACTGTATCGGTGGTACAAAAGTCGTAATTGCTAAGAACCTGAATTAAAGTCTTTGTTAAAAACCCCCCAAAAAACCCGTCATTATTTCCCCCAAAAATCAGATTATATAAATTATAGACTAACAGCCATTTTCTACGGTGGCCCACAGGTGCAAATGTGCTTCATGAACAAAAACAACTGCACTGTGAAAATGCTGACAGACCATTCTACGTAGTTCCATCATTCTACGTAGTTCCATCATTCTTCGTAGTTCCATCATTCTTCGTAGTTCCATCATTCTACGTAGTTCCGTCATTCTACGTAGTTCCATCATTCTACGTAGTTCCATCATTCTACGTAGTTCCGTCATTCTACGTAGTTCCGTCATTCTACGTAGT
The DNA here is from genome assembly GCA_023101725.1 of Atherinomorus stipes. Lineage (NCBI taxonomy): Eukaryota > Metazoa > Chordata > Actinopteri > Atheriniformes > Atherinidae > Atherinomorus > Atherinomorus stipes. The sequence continues at coordinate 30,821 of JALJCO010009444.1, forward strand.
TCCGTCATTCTACGTAGTTCCATCATTCTACGTAGTTCTATCATTCTACGTAGTTCCATCATTCTACGTAGTTCCATCATTCTACGTAGTTCCATCATTCTACGTAGTTCCATCATTCTACGTAGTTCCATCATTCTACGTAGTTCTATCATTCTACGTAGTTCCATCATTCTACGTAGTTCCATCATTCTACGTAGTTCTATCATTCTACGTAGTTCTATCATTCTACGTAGTTCCATCATTCTACTTAGTTCCATCATTCTACGTAGTTCTATCATTCTAGGTAGTTCCATCATTCTACGTAGTTCCATCATTCTACGTAGTTCTATCATTCTACGTAGTTCCATCATTCTACTTAGTTCCGTCATTCTACGTAGTTCCATCATTCTACGTAGTTCCATCATTCTACGTGGTTCCATCATTCTACGTAGTTCCATCATTCTACGTAGTTCTATCATTCTACGTAGTTCCATCATTCTACGTAGTTCTATCGTTCTACGTAGTTCCATCATTCTACGTAGTTCCATCATTCTACGTAGTTCCATCATTCTACGTAGTTCTATCGTTCTACGTAGTTCTATCATTCTACGTAATTTAATTGCTCCAATAAGAGCACACCATCAAGTAAACAGCGCCTCCCTCTCTCTCACCTAACGGTCTATGTACCGTCCGCTCCCCCCTCCCCTCCCTGTCTGATTCAGCTGCATGTATGGAGCTAGTAGTAACTTCTGTGCAGTCAGGTCTGGGTTTTCAAACAAATGGATTTAAAAGCAAACTTCTGCAGCAACACTGAGGGAGGGGGCCACAACCTTGTCATTACCTGTAAGTTTATTTATTTTCTAAATGCTGTCTTGTCTGATAAACGTAGCTCACTGTCTGAAGTGCCCATGTTGCTAGCAGTTAGCCTTTAGCAAAGTCCGACCGCAGCTTGACCTAGATTCTCCAAATAAGGTCATAGCCAAATAAGGTGTAGCCAATCAAAATGAAGTCAACGTGGTCTCCGGGTAAAGCTCCATATCATCACCGGACCCAACTGTATTACTGAGGAAGTGAGGTCTGGCGTTTCAAAACAATACTCCGCTGTAAAAAATGCCGTTTTTTTCTTTGGAGTATTTACATATGGAGTAATGCCAAAAACATAAACTAGTTTTTAACTGTTATGTCATCACTCCTTTAAGATTGACTAGTTCTCCTCGCAGAGACCTCCAGTGTCGAGCGCTTCGGCCGCCGCGTGCTCCTCACGTGCTGCAGCAGGTATGAACACAAACGCTCCTGACGCTGACGCATGCGTCCACAGCAGGTATAACCAGCCGACGGTGGTGATACCGGACTAATGAGCTGCAGCGGGTTGTTCATTCACGACGAGGTTCTTTTGAGGAAACAGTCACTCCATTAGTTTGACCACTGATGACATCATCAGATGTGAGCCCCAACTTCTGAAGCAGCATTCCTGCCTTCATCTGCTCTGTGACTGTAAATAATTTCAGCTATGACTGTTTAAGTTGGGCTGTTATTTGTGCCACTGGCTCAGATTATTCTGGTTTGTCCTGATTAAACCTGAATGCCCGTTAGAGGTTATTGATGTTTAACCTTTTCATCTCAGTCAGTTCAGGAAAAAAAGATGTAAAATACGGGTAAACGACTCATTTAAATAGATAAAGATACTGATGAGCAGCGCTCACCATTCCATCTGTTTTTAAGAAACTGGCCGTAGCACCACTGGACACTCATGAAGTTGACACTAGTTAGCTTAAACTATGGAGATAAGAACTCCAACACTCTATTTAGCCAGAACACAGACTAGATTACATCAGGTCCTGATCAAAAACCACAATACTGACGCTCTTCAAACCTGCTCTCAGATGTTCTAAAGAGCTTGGAGATTCATTCAAGCACAGTTTCTGATTTGTGAAAATGAAAAACAGCCTCATTTTCCTCCTGGTCAAAGGCTGTCACTCCGTTTCATGAGGAGGGGTGCTTTCCACGGCAGGGGGCCTTATTCAGCACCTGCATTAACATGTAGTAACTCTCTGTACCCTGTTGTTATGCAGATGTCTGCTATAGGCTGGTTGATCTGAAACATCTTTCAATACTTGCATGTTTCCATCATTCTCCTGTTTGAAAATGAGCCTAGAAGAAGAAATTCACATGTTGTACATAGAGTTGTCACGATACCAAAATGAGTAACCACGATACTATACCAGACAAAGTATCACGGTTCCGGGTAGTATCACGATACCGCACCCTTTTTTAATTATTATTCTTTATATGAACTGCAATTTGTTTGTACAAGTTATACATACTTGTTACTTATAATGCTGTTTGGTGCATAATAAACATAACACTTGTGAAGTAAGAATTAGACTGAAACAAATATGGTTATGAACAACATTTATCAAATACTTTAAAAAAAACAGATCCACTGATTGTTTGTCCAGTCAAATTTTGAGGTATTCTTTGAAGTAGAATAGAACTTGTGCAAAGGCATATCAAAGGCTACTTCATTGAACTGTAGCTCAGTTCTATAAAGACCCTTTCCAAAAAATTAGAATATCATGGAAAAGGTGTTTATTCTAATCTATTTTTTTGGAAAGGGTCTGTAAACTACAGAGGACAAAATACAATAAACAGGAACTGGTTCCCTGTAATAACTAATGAAATAATATGTTTATGCATTTTCTAGGTGCCTTAAACTTTGACACCCTTTAACTCTTCATTCCTCAGCCTGTACACGGGGCATATAATGTAATTATAATATTATAGGCTATTAATATTAGCTAATGAGCAAATAAACAGGGCCTACTAACCTGGTATTTGACATACAAGTCTGGGTGACGACACTGCAGGTGTTTTTTGAGGTTGGATGTGTTCCCTCCTTTGGCTCCTATAGCTTGGTGGCAGCGCCTGCACAGTGGACGGCTATTGTCTACTACTTTACCGTCTGTGCCGTGTTTTAAGCCATAATAGTTTCAAATGTGACTTTTGGAGTTTGGTTTTTGAGCAAGATTTGCGGTGCCACTGGTGCCACTCCCGCCGCTGTCGCCGCGGCAGACTCGCCGTTCTCTGCCATGCCGAGTGTGTGCTTCGTGTTAGTGCTGCATGTGCACAACGAGGCTGCGTGTGCACAACGAGACCGCTTGTTGTTTTGTTTTTCGCCGATTTTTTTTTTTTTTTTAAGAAGCGGAGCTGTCTTCATGGACTTCCTTCTTGCCGGTAGAAACATACGAACAGCCATCAGTTTACAGACGGGCGGATCCAACGTGCGTAAACAGCCTATCATATCCATGAACGTCACCAGTAAGCGGCAAACAGCCAATCATTCAGCAGCTGTTTGGTTAGGTTGCAGTAGCTGCCATGTGGGTTTGTTGACAGGGAGAAGCATGCAGTGAGAGAAGCAGGGAAGAGAGTAGAGACGGACGCTACTAGCTAAACTGGACCGGGTTGTAGTAATCCACGGTAGTACCGTCTTGTATAAATTCTAGTATAGTAGGAACCGTTATGATCTGGTACCGTGGGGTACCGTTGGTACCGTGCAACTCTAGTTGTACACCACCATTATTATTCTATTTTAACTCATTCTTGCCCTTTTACCAACAATTTCAAATATCAGGTTCGTCTACCGCAGTGGTTCTCAAACTGGGGGGCGGGCCCCCCAGGGGGGGCTCAGGGCTCTGTCAGGGGGGGCCCAGCCAGGCCTATAGTTTTTGTACTTTTAACAAAAATGGGCATATTCTTTAACGCAGTGCATTTTTTCATGTATCTCATGCTAAATGTTTAGGTGCATGTGGTAGCGGTGGTGGGATGGGGGGGCTTGACATTATAATATCCAATGAAAGGGGGGCCCTGCAAAAAAAGTTTGAGAACCACTGGTCTACCGCAAAAAAAGAGAGATGAGAACAAAACAATAGAAAATATTAATGGCGTATGACGCTGTCATAACTTCCAGCATTGAACTGCTGTTCTTAACTAATTCACATGAAGGTTCAAATTTTGGACCGTGGTAAATTGTCTAACAATGTAAAGTAAAATGGTATTAATCAAAATATTAAAATGTACAAGAAATGCTTCCAATGAAGAATATTTCATTCCAGAAATGAAGAGTATAAATATTGTATATTTTGTAGAGTACCTGGTCAAATGTAGTATCTGGTTTCCACAGATTCAGTGGAATCACAATTTAAACAAGAGAAATCAGAAGCTGGGAATCAGAAGACACCTCTTTTTTCAATTTCACCAACAGAAAAAAAGCTTTCACAAATCAGACGTGAAGTTTTTAGAAATCTACAGACTCTGTCAGAGCCGTCGCAATGCCTGTGCGAACTGTGCAACTGCACAGGGCCTCGCGCCACGAGGGGGCCTCGAGCCTGGAGTTTTTTGTTTTTTTCTTCTCCCCTAAGTTAAAAAATATATATGAACAGTTGTTGTGTATAAGATCTGTTTCTGTCAAGGTTACACACACTCCAATAAATGAATAAATAAATCCAAAAAGTGGGATGAAAATGAAAATGAACGCGCTCCTCCAGACCCAGAGCGGGTGTTTAGAACAGATTATTTTAATGTGATTGTGGACGAGGCCCTCACTGCTCTCCACACCCGTTTTAAACAAATGCAGGAGTTCAGCAGCATGTTTGGGTTTCTCTTTGATGGAACCAAACTGCGTGAAATGGTGGAGACCGACCTGCAAAGACAGTGCGTAAGACTGAGTGACGCTCTGAGTACGTCTGACTCAGAGATATTAATGCCCCGGACCTCTTTGCTGAGTTAAGGATACTTGGATAGATCATCCCTGAGGGAAAAACAGCGCTTCAAACGCTTCGTTACATCAACAAGATAGAAGGAACTGTCCTGAACTGTGAGATTGCACTGAGGATTTTACTGACTCGTCCCATAACGGTGGCTTCAGGTGAGCGAAGCTTTTCAAAGCTGAAACTTATTAAAAATGATTTGCGCACATCCATGTCACAGGACCGTCTGTGGACAAGCTCTGTTATCGACTGAAAAGGAAAGTGCATCCAAACTCAATTATAAAGATCTTAGTGATGAGTTTGCAGCCAGAAAGGCAAGAAAGTGGCTCTGACATGAGTTTCTGGGCAACTAATACATGCGCGAGTGTAAATATGTTTGATTTGTTATCAAAATGAACGTATGCTATGAATGAAAAGTGACTTGTTTAAAATGTCAAAGTGTGGAAAATAAAGTGACTGAGCTGATACAATAGAAAGCCACTTGGATTATATTTGATCCCCGTTTTAGAAATAAACAGCAAAATGCCGATGGAATCATTTATATGTAAAACATGACGGTATTTAAAAAGATAAACATCCCACCACCAGTGGGATTGTGCGTGCAGTAGAACCAGGATTGTCTGACTGTTATTCATGCAGTAGAACCAGGATTGTCTGACTGTTATTCATGCAGTAGAACCAGGATTGTCTGACTGTTATTCATGCAGTAGAACCGGGATTGTCTGACTGTTATTCATGCAGTAGAACCAGGATTGTCTGACTGTTGTTCATGCAGTAGAACCAGGATTGTCTGACTGTTATTCATGCAGTAGAACCAGGATTGTCTGACTGTTATTCATGCAGTAGAACCAGGATTGTCTGACTGTTGTTCATGCAGTAGAACCAGGATTGTCTGACTGTTGTTCATGCAGTAGAACCAGGATTGTCTGACTGTTATTCATGCAGTAGAACCAGGATTGTCTGACTGTTATTCATGCAGTAGAACCAGGATTGTCTGACTGTTATTCATGCAGTAGAACCAGGATTGTCTGACTGTTATTCATGCAGTAGAACCAGGATTGTCTGACTGTTCTTCATGCAGTAGAACCAGGATTGTCTGACTGTTATTCATGCAGTAGAACCAGGATTGTCTGACTGTTATTCATGCAGTAGAACCAGGATTGTCTGACTGTTATTCATGCAGTAGAACCGGGATTGTCTGACTGTTATTCATGCAGTAGAACCAGGATTGTCTGACTGTTGTTCATGCAGTAGAACCAGGATTGTCTGACTGTTATTCATGCAGTAGAACCAGGATTGTCTGACTGTTATTCATGCAGTAGAACCAGGATTGTCTGACTGTTGTTCATGCAGTAGAACCAGGATTGTCTGACTGTTGTTCATGCAGTAGAACCAGGATTGTCTGACTGTTATTCATGCAGTAGAACCAGGATTGTCTGACTGTTATTCATGCAGTAGAACCAGGATTGTCTGACTGTTATTCATGCAGTAGAACCAGGATTGTCTGACTGTTATTCATGCAGTAGAACCATGATTGTCTGACTGTTCTTCATGCAGTAGAACCAGGATTGTCTGACTGTTATTCATGCAGTAGAACCAGGATTGTCTGACTGTTATTCATGCAGTAGAACCAGGATTGTCTGACTGTTATTCATGCAGTAGAACCAGGATTGTCTGACTGTTATTCATGCAGTAGAACCAGGATTGTCTGACTGTTATTCATGCAGTAGAACCAGGATTGTCTGACTGTTCTTCATGCAGTAGAACCAGGATTGTCTGCCTGTTATTCATGCAGTAGAACCAGGATTGTCTGACTGTTATTCATGCAGTAGAACCAGGATTGTCTGACTGTTATTCATGCAGTAGAACCAGGATTGTCTGACTGTTATTCATGCAGTAGAACCAGGATTGTCTGACTGTTATTCATGCAGTAGAACCAGGATTGTCTGACTGTTATTCATGCAGTAGAACCAGGATTGTCTGACTGTTATTCATGCAGTAGAACCAGGATTGTCTGACTGTTATTCATGCAGTAGAACCAGGATTGTCTGCCTGTTATTCATGCAGTAGAACCAGGATTGTCTGACTGTTATTCATGCAGTAGAACCAGGATTGTCTGACTGTTATTCATGCAGTAGAACCAGGATTGTCTGACTGTTATTCATGCAGTAGAACCAGGATTGTCTGACTGTTATTCATGCAGCAGAACCAGGATTGTCTGACTGTTCTTCATGCAGTAGAACCAGGATTGTCTGACTGTTATTCATGCAGTAGAACCAGGATTGTCTGACTGTTATTCATGCAGTAGAACCAGGATTGTCTGACTGTTATTCATGCAGTAGAACCAGGATTGTCTGACTGTTATTCATGCAGTAGAACCAGGATTGTCTGACTGTTATTCATGCAGCAGAACCAGGATTGTCTGACTGTTATTCATGCAGTAGAACCAGGATTGTCTGACTGTTCTTCATGCAGTAGAACCAGGATTGTCTGACTGTTCTTCATGCAGTAGAACCAGGATTGTCTGACTGTTATTCATGCAGTAGAACCAGGATTGTCTGACTGTTCTTCATGCAGTAGAACCAGGATTGTCTGACTGTTATTCATGCAGGAGAACCAGGATTGTCTGACTGTTATTCATGCAGTAGAACCAGGATTGTCTGACTGTTATTCATGCAGTAGAACCAGGATTGTCTGACTGTTATTCATGCAGTAGAACCAGGATTGTCTGACTGTTATTCATGCAGTAGAACCAGGATTGTCTGACTGTTCTTCATGCAGCAGAACCAGGATTGTCTGACTGTTATTCATGCAGTAGAACCAGGATTGTCTGACTGTTATTCATGCAGTAGAACCAGGATTGTCTGACTGTTATTCATGCAGTAGAACCAGGATTGTCTGACTGTTCTTCATGCAGTAGAACCAGGATTGTCTGACTGTTCTTCATGCAGTAGAACCAGGATTGTCTGACTGTTATTCATGCAGGAGAACCAGGATTGTCTGACTGTTATTCATGCAGTAGAACCAGGATTGTCTGACTGTTATTCATGCAGTAGAACCAGGATTGTCTGACTGTTATTCATGCAGTAGAACCAGGATTGTCTGACTGTTATTCATGCAGTAGAACCAGGATTGTCTGACTGTTCTTCATGCAGCAGAACCAGGATTGTCTGACTGTTATTCATGCAGTAGAACCAGGATTGTCTGACTGTTATTCATGCAGTAGAACCAGGATTGTCTGACTGTTATTCATGCAGTAGAACCAGGATTGTCTGACTGTTATTCATGCAGTAGAACCAGGATTGTCTGACTGTTCTTCATGCAGTAGAACCAGGATTGTCTGACTGTTCTTCATGCAGTAGAACCAGGATTGTCTGACTGTTATTCATGCAGTAGAACCAGGATTGTCTGACTGTTCTTCATGCAGTAGAACCAGGATTGTCTGACTGTTATTCATGCAGGAGAACCAGGATTGTCTGACTGTTATTCATGCAGTAGAACCAGGATTGTCTGACTGTTATTCATGCAGTAGAACCAGGATTGTCTGACTGTTATTCATGCAGTAGAACCAGGATTGTCTGACTGTTATTCATGCAGTAGAACCAGGATTGTCTGACTGTTCTTCATGCAGCAGAACCAGGATTGTCTGACTGTTATTCATGCAGTAGAACCAGGATTGTCTGACTGTTATTCATGCAGTAGAACCAGGATTGTCTGACTGTTATTCATGCAGTAGAACCAGGATTGTCTGACTGTTATTCATGCAGTAGAACCAGGATTGTCTGACTGTTCTTCATGCAGTAGAACCAGGATTGTCTGACTGTTATTCATGCGTAATAGCGCATCCAGGTCAGAAAGCAGGGCCTCGCGCCTACTCTGCGACGCTCCTGGACTCTGTAGAATAATTCAGTCCAGATCTCTGATCAGGATCGTCCAGGACTTCATGACTGAGTCCAGACTTTCATACCTGTTCTGATCAACTTTATCTGAGGTCTCCAGGTGATATCCAGCAGTCTGCGCTGACGATCGATCTCTTCCTCGTACTGGACGATGGTTTTCTGGAACTCTCTGAATATTTCTTCTGCAGCAGCTGTTAGTCGCTCGCTGATAAACTCTCTCAGATGATGAACTGAAGACATTGTTGCTGAAACACTGAAATATTCAGCTCAGAAACCAAAGATAACCGTCTCCTGCACACGAGGACAGCTAACCATGCTGCTAGCGGACTGTTGACTTCCGCTTGGTGTCACACTCTCAAGTTCCGGGGTGAGGAGGGAGGTTAACTTTTGTTTCCGGCTTCTCCAACTTTCAACTTTTCGCATTTTATATGGAATTTATTTTGTTTTTTAATAGAAATCAAGAAAAAAAATAATCTGAAAGAGGAAAATAGTTTTGAATCAAAATAAAAAAATACTGAGAGAATAAATTTGCACACTGAAAGCAAAAAACTGATGTGATTTGAGACTAAAGAAAATGTTTTGAAGGAAAATATTTTGTAATAGAATAAATAAAAATAAATTGACATTTGGAAAATTATTTTCAACGGAGAAAAACTCTCTCAAAAATATATTTTTACTCTCAAATATTGTTTTTTTGCATTCAGAGGAAAACATTTTCTCTTAAAGAAAAATTCTCTCTCAAAACATTTTCTTTAGTCTCAAATCACATCAGTTTTTGCTATCAGTGTGCAAATTTGTTCTCTCAGTATTTTTGATTTTGGATTGAAAACTATTTTCCTCTTTCAGATTATTTTTTTTCTTGATTTCTATTAAAAAACAAAATAAACTCCATAATTTTAAACCTTTATTCAAACTTAACCAGACAGTTTACTGGATATTTATTCTGCATTTCTCACAGACAAAACAACATTCTGAAGATCCAGAATAATAATCAATAACAGATGAGAATGTGAATAAAATAGTGGAAATATCTGCATTCCAGTAGCTACTGCTTAAAACAGTTCATGTGAGTAAATCTGCATCATGATCTCATCTGAATATCATATTGAACAGATGCATTATAAAGCTAATGCTTAATGAAAGATGACTTTAGGACTGTTATTTCAGCTCATGTGATCAATAGAACAGCAGGGCTTTAAATTTCTACTGAAAGCTTAGAAAGCTGAGTTTAAATGTGTGTTTGTCTCAGAAAGTTCTTTCTATGTTGATGTGAAGCTGCTGAAAGGCAGAGTAAGAGAGAGGAGAGGAAGTAGAGATGAAAGAGGAGACGGAGAGATGGAGGGAGGAGCTGAGCTGTTACTGAACTATAGAAGAGACACAAACTTCCACATTCAACACAGTTCAACACACAAACATCACCTTTATTCAACATGCTGTCTTTGCAGACGTTTGGATTCACTCTGCTGTTTCTAGTCATTCTAACAGGTTGCTTTCATTCTTTAAAAGATCAATTTCTAGATTTTCTCTTTGTTCTTCACTTCTTTAACTTCTCTCTTCCTTCAGGTGTCGGCTGTGAAGAACTCAATGCAGTCAAGAAAGAAGAGTCCAGTTTAGAAGGAAGCTCTGTTACTCTGTCCTACACTTATACCAAACTGTCTACCAGCGATTATTTCTTCTGGTATCGACAATGTCCTGGAAAACCAGCAGAGTTCCTGATCTCTCACTCTGCTACGGGACGAGAAGGAAATAGAAAAGTGGATGATCTGAAGATAAAAGTGGAGAATAAAGAAATCCACATGAGCATCTCCTCTGCTGCAGTGTCTGACTCTGCTGTGTACTACTGTGCTGTGAGGCCCACAGTGACAGGAAACAGCAAAAGTGTGGAGAAAAAGCTTTGGAGCAAAGACAACACAATACTCCACAACATCCACTAGAGGAGCTCACACACTGCTCCAGCTTTGCTTTGTCAGGATTCAGTTCAGCTTCTTTGTTCAGGTGAGAATAAAGCAGACATCACTGTTTACTTTGTGATGGAAACGTCTGCTTTCTTCATTAACCGTGACTAAAATACACTTTGTTTCACATTGTGATATTGGAACAGAGAAATAAAGTTGTAGAAATGAGCAGAATGAGGGAGTGTGTGTGGTGGATCTACTGAACATTAGACTGTTTACAAAGAGACACCTGCTTCTTCATTTCAGACTACAAAAATAATGTAGGAAAAGAAGATCAATGACCCGGTGTGTCATACATACATATGTTGATACTGTTATATCATTTTGTAAAGTCACCATAGAAACTGTGAACAAGTGTGAACTCTTAACCCGGATTTTTAGATTTCCTTAAACCATTTGATCAAAATGTACTAAAATAAATAAGTTGGAGGTCATTACTAAGAAATATGAGTGCAAAGTGAATGTGTGAATAACTTTAAGTTTGATTGACACAAATTTCTAAGTTTTGGTCATGACCATGCAAAATGCAAATGTAAGGGAGCAGGTTTTCCACAATGCAGTTGTGGAAGGGTTCAGTTGTAGAAGATCCAAACACAACAATATACGTTTGGTTCTGGACCTTATAGAGTACAGGTACTTCATTAGGTTAGCCTCTCCAAAGCTAACGCACGTTCAGCAAGACAGATGATCCAATAAGCTGCGGCGATCAACACCAAAATAACCGGCCAAGTTCTTCTGCCAGTAGCCGCCTTCTCCAGCAGGCCTGTCAGTAATCAGATCAGTGGCCGTCTTCGGATTGAACAGCCTCCCTCTTGCTACAAGTATGTAGCTCCCGCTGCGCTCTGACTGCTAGCAGCCAAGAGCCTTTGCTAACGGTATGGTCTTCGTCCCCAAAAATAAACGTCATCACCAATCCACCACATCATTGGCTGTTTGGCTTGCCAGAATGCAGTGTCCTGATTGGCTGTTAGTGGCACGACTTTGACTTGTCTTCAATCCGTAAAAAAGTTTTGTGGTTGTAGGTTTCTGTTTTGTGAGCTCGTAGGTGCAGTGTCGCACACGAGCCCTCGGTGGCGCACTCGTACAGATATTTTTGTGTGGCGAAACTTTTACAGGTACAAATTCAATTTTCACACACACAGAAAAATAAAACACAACTACGAAACTGATCTACATGTTTGCAAATAATATTTCTGCACACAAAGGTTTCTCACACAACCACAAAATGATTCTGTGGGTTCATAACTTTTTTTTTTTACAAGCACGACTTGTTTTATATAACTTCAAAACATTATTTTACATGAAAAATCTTTTTCACACACAAATTGTCTCTGGCATGATTTTGATCCCATACATTTGCAGGCTGCAGCTGTAGGAGCAGCAGCTCAAGCCCAACCGTGCTCTTGATTAGCAGAGTGGGGGGGAATGAGTCCAGGAACTGCCACTGGAACCACAGTGGAGCTGAGCAGAGCAGGGAAAGGTTCCAGGCCAAGAAGAACCAGGAGGGAGTCCTCTTAAAAGCAACAGGTAGACAAGAGCAGACAGAAGAGTGTCCCAGGGTGCTGAGGGGAACAACGGACGAGCACAGATCACAGCTGATCAGAGTCCCAGGCAGAAGCAGCCAAGCCAACTGCTGACAGCAGAATGAATGTGCTGAGGAGCAGATACTTGCCCTGATAAAGGTCTGTCTGCTGCAGCCAGCAATCAGCACAACAAGCAGCACCTGCTGCTGGTGAGAGAGGACACATGAAAGCCTGAAGACAAAGAGCAGAGACATGAAGCAGGACAGATCAGAGACAGAGACAGAGCTGCTGTGGAAGCAGGAAACAATGGGATTGGTTGAGCCCCGCCCACTGAACGTTCAGCTCATCCAATGAGATGATTTCTTCCTGATTGTCCTGCAGTGGAAGAACATTGTTCATCTGCTGTGTGTCTGGCTTTAAGAACTCCAAAGACATGTTGCTTTACCTCTTTTTGCTTCTATCTCACATTCTAGGTGAGTTTAAGAACAGGGATTAAAGTTTGCTTGAAGCTGCTGCATTAAGCACATATACAGACTGCATTTCACTACTTTCTGCTTTCTTTGCTCTGATAGAATGAAAATCATGTTTGGATCATCTTGGAAATTGAACTGACAGAGTTCTACAGTTGATTTAGTTGTGAATGTCCACAGAGTAACACTGGACAGGAGACATTTTCCACTGTCTTCTCCTCTCAGCCTCATGGACAATGTTAGTCTGATGGCTTCATTTTCTCTCCTTTTTCCAGGACTAAAAGCTGAAGACACAATCTCTCCTGAACAAGATGAAGTCAGTGGAACAGAAGGACAATCTCTCACACTCAGATGCAAATATCAGACGGATGCAACAGTCATTTATCTTAACTGGTACAAACATCATTCTGACCTTCAGGCTCCTCAGTTTATACTTTTCAAAGGTGCAAAAGACAGATCAGATAGAGAATACATTCCTGATTCTAACAAGCAGAGATTTTCTTCATCAACATCATCTTCATCAACTGAACTGAGCATCAGAGAGCTAACCTGGCAGACACAGCTCTCTACTACTGTGCTCTAGAAACACAGTGATACAAAGTGTAGAAGAGGCTGTACAAAAACCTGAACACAGATATGTGACTACTCTTCAAAGAGGAGGAAGTGGGATTCAAACCACAGCTTCATATCAGATGATTCTGATCATTCCTGTTTCATCAGAGTCTCTGTGCTTCCAGCTGCAAACATCACTTATTTCACAGTAAAACTCAGTAAAACAATATGTTTGATGATATAAAACCATCTGATTGACACGAAGCTGCAAATAGTAAAATGTAAATGTTTGTCAGGAATCAGGATGATATTTAGACCTGCAGGTCTTCAGGTTGCTTCATAAAAACCACAAATTAATGACTCTGTTAAAATACTCTGATTACTCTGCAGAAGTACTCTGATTACTCTGCATGCATCCTCTGAGGAGGTATCTGCTCTACGTGCTGCTCCTTTATCTGCTATGATCTTTATTCTAGATGATTTCAGAGCTCTTGGCACATCTGTTGTAATTTGCTGCTTCTATCTTCCAGCTTTTATTTTCCCTCCATGTTTTATGTTTTATGTGATGTGACTGCCAGCCACGTGCAGAGGGGGTGCGGAGGGGCTCGAGCACCTGCCCCTTTTCCTCTTGATGCCCAAAGTGCCCTTTTGTCTCCTTCTTCTTCTTTTTTTCTTTTAAATGTCATTTTTGCGTGTCTTGTTGAGTCAAAGTTTGTTGGTGATGCCAAAAACAATAAATAAAAGGAAATAATGATTCAGATAAGGTTACGTTTGGTCACATCATGATCCATATAAACGTCCTGACGTGTGCCTAGATGCTGCAGACACACCCTGCAGCTGGAGACAGCAGCGTAGGAACGGCGAGGAGGGGTTATCAGCTGATGCTTCGGTGAGTAGGTTCTGCAAAGTGCTGCTCTGTGTTCCTGCAAGATAACTGACAGAGTGAAGTGAGCATCTTACAGCATACATACATCATACAGCAGCTAGTTATTAACCACCGACAGCGTGCTGAGCGGAAACGTTTGTCAGGAGGCTCCTTTTTAGAAAAAAAGAAAAAAGCCTGTCCAAGATCCCAGAGCTAAAAGTGTCCAAGTCACTCGTGTTTGTTCCAAGTTGTCTCCTTCATGCATGTATCAGTGGGCTCGCAATGCCACAGTAAAAGTTCCTGTGTCACATTTTACAGCAGTAAAGAGAGATTTTTATCATTTTACTGTCAGGTGAGTTTAAGTGGGTCTTTTTCTGTTTAGAGGCAACGAGGTCTATATTAGAGTATTAAAGTAAAACTAAGCAGTACATGCATATATTCACATACTTCTGGACTATTACAGTATTAGTACAATAATATGAAGAATTTGAATTAAGATGTTTTCAACTTCTTATTTAGACACAACATTTACACACAAACTAAATATGACATAACTGTCCCTTACTGCCATTTGCAGAGTGGATAATAAAACTATCAAACTAAAGAAAAGTACAAATCACTTACATTTAAATATGTGATTTCTATATTTGTATGAGTAAACTCAGAATACCAATATCAGTCTTATATCTATAAAACTCCTCGTGGCAAAGTAAATGTGTTCAACACAATAAAGCAGCCAGATCATCATTCTGCTGCTGCCATGCTGGATAGGACAAGTAAAATGAATAAATAGATGAATGAATGAATGAATGAATAAATAAATAAATAAAAATGATCATAATAACAAAGGTGCCACAATTTTCCCCATTTTTCCCCTCTGATTTTATTCAAACTGGAAAGCAGGACTACAGGAGGAGAAACAGGTTAACAGTCCAGTGCTTAATGGTGATCTAATTAAACTCATATATTATCTTCTTATGTCCTAAATTACACAGCTTGGATTATGTGTTTTGGATAAATGCTGTACCTCCACCCCTCCTTTACACCTTGTCCCCCATTAAGTTCCCTTTTAGTTACAGATGATCAACTTGTTGTGTTTAGTTTAAACAGTCTTGACTGCAGCCGCACTCAGCAGGAGTCTCCCACCAACAATAATGTCAGATCACAAAGACAGCCATCACCTACACATTTGTAGAAGTGGCCACCATCTCTCTCGTGCTTTTTTTTTTTAGTGTCTGCTCAGCTGCTCAGTAGAACCACCACAGCTTCCTCACAAACCACCTCCACAGAAAGTGTTCACAGTCTCCATCAGGTGAAACATGATGCACCAAAAAATGAGAGGTTTGGACAAAGATGTGGATGTTGTTGTTCCATGTTCCATTCTTTATGAATACGAGTTGCTGCAGTTCATCCAGTCACATTACGGCATACGGTCAGATTCTGTTTGCTGTTTCAAATTTGTGCTCATGTGCCCCCCCCAGAGGTCTCTGCACGGCCTGGTGACTGCTGAATGTGTCGGGCTGCTGCTAACCAAACTGGCCTTCTGAGGAACAAATCAATGAAGTGAAGTGATCTTTCAGTCTTTTTCCTTCAGTCTGTTGTGATGATTTAGTTGCTTCCTTCATCATCATCATCCTCCTGCAGCTCTGCTGCTGTTTTCATTCTGATTCTTCAGGACTGTCTTCCTTCAGGTGTGAGCTGTGAAGAGCTGAGTGAGGAGCTGCTGGAAGGCTGAAGGGGAGTTTTTCCTCCACTAGAGGGCGACATTATGAAGTAGGCGGTGCTCTACTTCTGCTCTGTGTTCAAGCATTCTGTCAATAAGAAGAGCTGCTGTGAAGAGAACAATTGTCAGACTGAATGTTGAACATCAGCTAGTTTCTCCTGCTGATTTCAACCTTGTTGTACAGATGGAACATTGTCTATAGATTATTCTGGCTGCTCTTTTCTTTGGTAAGATAGAAACTCAACATGTTTCCTCTTCAAACACTTGAACACATCACTGAGCTGTACATGAAGAGCTTTTTAATGTTCATTCTCCAGAAAATCAGAGCAGATCATTTCTGCTGATGATCATTGTTACCTTGTAAAAACACCTTCTATGCTTCAAAGTGACAATGATCAGTGAAAATGACATCTATTCTCCATGGAACAGAAGTCTTTAAAGCTGCTGATTGTTCTCCTTTAATCAATCATCTTTATTCATTCATCTCTTCCTCTGCATGTTCTGTTCTTCCTCAGAGTGTAAAGGAGAAGACACGGTGACCCAGCCAAGAGAAGATGTTCCTGCTGCTGAAGGAGATGATGTCACTCTCAGCTGTAACTTTACTACCAGTTATGCAGCTACATTGATCTGGTACAAACAGGAAATAAATAGTTACCCAAAGTTCATGCTGAAACGTTTCTCAATATCTACAGATAATGATCCAGACTTCAGCAAAGACAGATTTGATGCTGAAGTCAGAGACAAATCATCAGTTCCTCTGAAGATCCAGAAGCTCCAGCTGTCTGACTCTGCTGTGTACTACTGTGCTCTGCAGCCCACAGTGACAGGAAACAGCAAAAGTGTGGAGAAAAAGCTTTGGAGCAAAGACAACACAATACTCCACAACATCCACTAGAGGAGCTCACACACTGTTAAAGCTCTGATGAAACTACAATGTTTTCTATGTCTCTCTCTTTGTTTTACCTTTACTGGTAGTCTCAAAGGAAACTTTTGCAACCAAAGAGGGAAAAAAGCATCTGGTGCAGGTAGAAACTTTAAGAATTCTAAGGCATATTATTATAAGATGGGATGGAGATATTTAAGTATGTATAGTTTCATCCATGTGTGGAAAAGAGAAAATCCTAAATAAATGGAAACTTTTGAAGGAAATCATTGTAGTTGCTGAGACATTCCATCCTGGAGAAGGAACAATTCACAAGAAATCATTAAAAGACTAAAGAAATGTCACATTCATACCAACACTAAAACCGTTTTAATCAATGCATGGAATCATTGTTTTTACATGAAATCATTGTTAGCAATACACATCAACCCAATCATGAAGCCTACTGATAACAATCATGTTCAGAAATACATATTAACTAAATCATGGAGCCCTGTTGTCACTTTTATCAAGCCCAGAACTCTGGTTGTGTCACCACCATTTACCTACAGCTAACTGCTGCTAATAGCTAACAGGCACTTTAACCGTGTCCTGTGTTAGCTTCTTAGCTAGTGCTGATTAGCTGACCCGTGTCATACATCGGCGGCCATTCAAACAAAGAAACAAACTAATAAACAGACATTTTTCACTGAAACGTTTCACTAATCATTCCTGGACATTTATGAAGGAGATACATTAACTGCATTAGTTTAAGAGGAGTTTCTCACATGAGACACAGAACAACAATAAACACAAGGTATAGATGGCTGGTATTATTACTTAGGATCTCTCAGCTTGTGAGGGAAACGGCAGGAAACCCATGACTAAGTCTCCACGCGCCACCTACTGGTGACATATTGTTACTGCGTCTGAGTGAGTCCATGTCTGTGGCTTTAAAAATAAAATATTTCAAACAAACGTAAAGCATCTCTAAAACCATGCACTTTGTGGGCACACATAAGTTGGAATTACATATATTTGACTTCTTACAGGCACCAGAAAGTGATTTACATAAAACCCATATTCACTCTACTTTTCACTCGACCCGTTATACAACCAT
>JALJCO010009446.1:0-44138 GCA_023101725.1 Atherinomorus stipes
GCTACACCATGAGTGTATTCAGTTAACACAATGCTAGCTAAAAACAGCTAGGGGATGCATTTAATTCAAAATGGTGGATGATTAATGTCTTTAATACATTGGTTTTTTTGTTTTGTTTTGTTATTATACATTTTATTCTTGCAGTTAAATCACTAAAATTATGTGCTATTCTTATTTTTAGACTAAAATTCAGGGAGTGGAAGTAAGAGCAGGAGCTCTGAAAGTGTCAAAGCCAAACAAACCCAAAATGTGAAAGTGGCCTCCAGTTGCTCAGAAGGGAGATTTCCCAATTCCACTTAGTGATGCCACCGAATATGAGAGCTCAGATTTCCAGAGCAATGATGATGATGAAGACCAAAGTGTATCTGCTGATAATTTTGTCATTGTTAAAGGTTGAATATGTGGCACGAACAGAACAGCGACATCACACGTGTCCAGGTTCATTTTTCCACCAGCAGAAAAACAACTCCAGCTTCTGCGCCACGTCCAACAAGTAATGCAGAGAAGATTTAGCACTGAGAGCTAACATTAGCCACACTAGCAAGTGAGTTAGCTACTGCTAATCCAGGAGAAAAGTCGGCAGTTTTGCATTTTGATGCCGTGGAAAACGTATATGAGGGTCCATAGTGTAGCTTTACTCCACTTTTTGCTCTTCTCAGGTCTTTCCTCTTCAGGAAAAGATAATATCTCCAGAGCTCTGAAGCAGCCGCTTGACTTGCCAACTCCACTGTTTCCCTGTACCAGTCTAACTGTGCCCAACATACTATGACCACACAGAAATCGCATTTGGCAACCCTCAATGGTGGTGTGTATTGGCTTGTACATGTTAACATAATGCCATTGTCAAACCCATTAAAATTAATTTTATATTTATTTTCAGGCTAAATATAATTTTTCAAGGAAATGCTGTACTTTTATTCTGCACCCCTCCAAACGAGTCGTGGAGGTATTATTAAAAAAACAAAGCAATTTTTTAAATAAGAATGTTTCATATTCAGCCTTTAAGCTCGCAGGTAAAACCGAATCCTGTAACTATAGCTGTGTCTCATGTTCAAGTGTGCAGATGCGAAGTGCGGATTCGTCGGCTGCAGACGTCACGGCAGCGCGCGGGAATCCTGTAACCGTGTTGGATTGATGGAGAATGTTGGTGATGAGGTCAGTCCAAAATTTCTGAAGCAAAGCTATAAGAGGTCTATTGATGGTTTGTCCATCTTCACATTTAAAGAGGATGATGAGGGAGCCATCCGTAGAATTGATGTGCTCAAATAAATGCCCACTCCCCACACCACAAAAGTGGGTGTGGGTAGTTGGGGGAGTAGGTAGTGAAGTGGAAATGTGGGCTTTGGTGTGGCAGACCTGCATTTGAGTCCTCGACACGGCACTGTAATGTTGCCCTATTTTTCTTTCTTCTAAGCATGTGTCCATGTGGTGCTCAGGCTTGTTTGAGTAAAAAAAAAAGACATTTTCTATGATGTTAAAACCTTAAACACAAAATAAGTTTTTTGGGGGGGGGTTGTTTTGCTTTTATGTAGCATTGTCATTTGTGAGATTAAATGGGCTCTTCTACCTCAATTACTAATGGCACCATTTACCCCACTGTATTGTCATGTTTGGCACCATTTACCCCTTGCTTGGGGCAAGTTGTGCCACAAAACCACTTTTTTTTTCTAAAGCTTTATTTCACAAGCAATTTATTTAAGATCCAAAGTGATTTTTCCCACAAATACACAACACCCTTAATTATATGTACATGTATAAGTTGGAGTCATAACTGTAATCCTCTTGCTTAAAATGCACTTTAAGTAAAAATTGGTACTAATTTCCCGCTTTTCCTGCCATTCACATTAACTAAACCATCAGTAAATCTGTAATCTTCTTCAGTATTTAAACTTAGATTTGCAGGTTATCCCAGCGGATTCCTGTATTTTCATGTTTTTATCTTATAGTTTATCTTATTTCAGTATCTGCACTGTGACTGTGAGTCAGAGAGGGCTGGAATTTCATCTGTGTTGTGACGTCATGAGACTGTAGAAATTTCCTCCATGGCTGCAGGTCGGTGAGCGGCCAGCAGGGGGCGACAGAGACAGCTGATTACAGTTTTCTCCGCTGCTAAAACACTAAGGCCCCGTCCCAACACCCCCCCCCCCCCCTAAACCCTACACCCTTCATGAAGTGCGCACTTGTCAGAAGTGCACATTAAGAGTTGGATGTGCAGGTTTGTGCGGGAAAAAGGCAGAACTGGGACAGTGATGTTTCCTCCATTTTGAACCGCGTCATTTCATGTCATTGCTTCCAAACTCAGCTTCATCTCTGTTCCTGGTGAAGAGACGTTATTTTCAGACATAAACTGAATAAAGTTCATTTCATCTGTTATGAAATCCACACAAGTTTGATTAATAAATAAATGAATTACTGAACTAATTTCTGTAAGATGGCTGCAGAATTTCACCAGTTCAGGTTAAATAACTGTTCCATTCTAATAAATGTGTAATAATGATTAAATTGTCGCTCTGTGACTGTTATTGTTAGAATGTCCATAAATGTCCACATGTCCATAAATGTCCACATGTCCATAAAAACACGTATAAGTTCTTTGTTATTGGGAACTGAGACCTGTATTAATCACATGAGTTGTGAGGCTTACAGAAGTATGGCTACATAATTATTCTATTCTTCATTTCATTGTAAATAGATGCTTTGGTATTATATACTTATTTATTTTTTGCTTTTTTCTTTTAAAATGTTTGCTTAGTATTGTATTTTAATTTTGTTAACCTCTGTTTTTGTTGATTGTATGTTCAAAATTTATGTTGATCTGGACCCCAGGAAGAATATTCTTCACTGGTGAAGGCTAGTGGGGATCCATAATGAACTAAACTAAACTAAACTATGTCGGGTAAACAGGTTTCCCTTGTTAAAGACGCTGCGTCTTGACTGGACTTACCTGTAAATAAAGTTTTTAAATAAAAAATTAATTTAGCTACTTTTATCAGTAAACTTATCACTTTCATTATTCAAATGCTTTGAATTTTAATATTTAAAGTATATTTTTTTGAAGTAACAGGACAAACTTCAGTAATTATTTCACCTACAGAATAAAAGATTAAATATTTACATATTTACATCTGAAATGACTATTTTTCCACCACAGCAGGAGCTCATCACCAAACATGGACATGTTCCGCCTTTATGGTTCAAAACGTCACATGCAGCAATGAATTATGGGCAACATGCTTCAGTGAAGTCTGCATGGATGCGGACTTCACGAGGGGACGGCGCAAAGGGGCGTGACGGACTTCCGCCCCCCAGCAGCCCTGGAGAATTGGGACGCACTGGGCACTTCTACCCCCAACGGGAGCGTTGTAGGGGTGTAAGGGTGGACGTGGGGGTGTTGGGACGGGGCCAGACTGCACCTGCACTGCACCGGAAAATGTGACCCACATGATCATGCTGCGTTCCATTTTCCTCGGAACTGGGAAGTGGGAACTGGGGGGTGACGTCACACCCGACCAACTTGCGTTCCAGCTTACTGGTCGGAAAACCAGTTAGCAACCTAGCAAAACAACGTGTTTGCTAAGACTATTGCTATTAGCCGTTGTTGGCACAGCTGGCGTTGTAGTTCACGTATACCACATGAAAAAATGTGAATTACACTACAGCAGCTTCCCCGTACATCTATATAAACCAATACTACGTGTACGACTGATTTATGCAACAAAATATAAGTAAGAAGTGTAAATAAATGTAACATCTTTAAATCTGGACTCAGAGCTCACAGAGCTGTCCGACTTTCCGAGTGGGAAATCCGACTCAAGAAGGTCATTCCAGTTTAAACTTCCTACTCGGAACTGGGAATTTCCGACTTCCAAGTTGAAATGGAAACGCAGCATCATCAAACATGAGGGGGTGTGGGGGTCCCAAGATGGCGGAGTGAGAGGCAGATCTTCAGCAGGTTCATACACTAAAGTTTTTTTTAGCCAAGTTATCAACCCTTAGTCGCTGCAAAAGCCCCCAGCTTAGCCACAAGCCTGTATCCTTTGTGTATCCTGAGTAATTTGCTCGTTCTTGGGGAAAGGGGGCTTTTTTTTTCCTTTCTTTGAAAACTTTCTGTTTTCTTGTTTAACGGGCTATTGCACTACTAAATCATGGTTTACTCATTTCTGCGCATTGTTCCTGAGCATTTTTGCACATTTATTTTATATATATTATCTGTGTTATCGTGAAACACTAGGGACTGAAGAATGAATGTCACCACCCCAGGTCATTTTTTTTTACGGAAAGTAATAGAAAACTGTTTTTTCTTGTTAGAAATACACTCAGCTAGTGAGGATGTTAAGTTCTGGAAACTTTAATGGGGAGATCTTATGTTCTTTAGCCATTGCACATCTCATTCGGCTGGGGTTAGTGATTTTTTTCACAGGTTTTCTGGATCTGTTTGGGACCATGAAAATGATACAGTAGTGGTCACTGGTTAATGGTAGTAGTTGAAATTGATGGAGCTAAGATTAGTTTTAGTGTGCTCTGCTGTTAAATACATAAACACAATCAACAAAATATTTTTTGCTGACCTTGGTGAAAAGGGATATAGCAATCGGAAACGAAAATATTCAACAGATCAGGTTTCTTTTTGGTGGTGATTTTAATATTATCCCGGATTGGTCAGTGGACCGTCTCCTCCTCAAGAACACAGCATCCATCTATTTAAAGATATTTTCAACAATTTAATCTCCAGCACCCATTTTAATGACTGCTGGAGGCTAAAAAAGCCTAACTCCAGACAGTTCACCTGGTTTAATGCTTCCAACAATGGCCAATGTTCAAGGCCAGACTGTTTGTTCATCCCTCACAATATAATGAACAGCATCTCAAAGTGTGAAATTTCATGCCCCTCTAACTATTCATTGGTGTGGTTACCCTGTTTCTCTCTTTTAATCAATATAAACGCCCTCAAATTCTGGAGATTCAGTAGTAACCTCTTGCTTTATAAAGAATTTTGTGTTGAAGTAAGAGAATCTTATTGAAAGTATTTCTTTCCTGGAATCTTTACCCCTAAAAAAGTAGGATTGATTCAAATTCAGTGTCAAGACAGTAGCAATAGTAGTTTGGTAAAAAGGCTTCAGTACAAAGGAGGGCCAAACAATCTTACCTTATTAGTAATACAAATGCTCTATGTGCAAAGCCAGTGTTAACATCTGATGAGAAGATCAGTTAGAAATTCCCATGTGGGATTTATTGTCCGCTCCAGGGTCCTATGGATCAAAGAGGGCTATAGAAGAATTTGTCTTATTTTTTTAATCTTGAGAAACAGAGGGCAATCTTTAAAAGAAAATCTCAAAACTGAAGATTAAAGGTATTGTTACAATTTTGCTATTATAAATCAAACAATTAGAAACTTCACATAGTAAGTTATGGTATTCTAACAATTATTTTGAATCAAAATGCAAGTTTTTTTTTTTTTATTAAATTTATCATTTTACATATGGAAACAACCATATCAGAGAATTTAAAAATAGAAGAGAAGAATACCGCATATCTGAAGAATTGATTACAGCCATCCACCAATTGGCTACAGCAAAATCACCAGGCCTCCTGAAATTAGACTTGATCAGATCTGCACAGCGTTCAGTAACTTCTGAGCTGAATAATGGCAAATGCGGCGAGATCCTCCACCTTTGCAGTCTTCTACATTGACAACCAACGGGTCCAAGAGAGTGCTGGGGCTTTCTTGGTCCACTTCTTTCTTTCTCTCTTTCTGACCTTTTCTTCCGGCAGGTCATAGGCTGGTGTGCGCAATGCTGCCCCCCACTATCAGCAATGTCACTCACTATCCCCGCGACCAATCAGCGTACAGTAACCTCAAAGATAGGAGGAGAAACCATAGACCATAAATAGATGGGAGAAACACACACATTTATAAAACAATATCACTACAAGATTATCAGCAGGTACATACAACATCTAAGTTTAACTTTTTGAAATATATTTTCTAAGCCATTTGTTGATTGTTGGTAAGTTTTCTTTTGCAGTGTACAAACTCAGACAATTTTATTAAATCTGATTTAACTGTCTTTGAATAGCAGCGCACCACACCGTTCACTCCTTGACTGTCTTCATTTTGAGTAGGTTATTCTTTAAAGTAGGGGGAAAAACATGCATGTTAGCCTTTCTGATACATTTCCTATTTTTTCAAATTGTTTATTGTGTTTTTCAGTCGTTACAAATCAAGATACATTTATAACGATCCCATGAGACAGTAACTGAATAAGAAATTCCTTGAAACAGTTTTTTTCTTCGAAACGTGGGCTAAGCTGAATGGGAAACAGAGCTATTATGGAAAGTACAATAACGTCGTTTAACAGGTGAATTAGTCTACATTTGAAATTATATCACATTTCAGATTAAAACATTTCAAATAAAGAAAACATTAGTCTCTTTAAACATGAAGAGACCTACAAGTTCATGCCAAGATTTTCACGTTGTTTAGCTTATCATTAGCACCCAGACCACGGTAACACAAAAGTAAAATTATTTAAAATAAAAGACTTCAATCAAGTAAGGACAGAAAGCTGTAATCAAGGAGAGGAAACTATGAACCCATCAATAGCCTTATCAATAACACATTTGTTGTCATCTGTTTCAAAGTAGTAGTAACATAAGTCATATTAAGAAAGACCTTACTCATTTTCCAATGACTTCAAATTTAAAAGAGTTAACAACTATACTACATGACCTAACTTTTCTTTTTTAAAGAAGAGTTTGGCCGATTATTAGCACCAAGACCAAACATAAAAGTAAAAACAAAGTGAAATAAAGGCAATAAGGTGTATTCAAGTCTAGAAAGATGTCCTATTCAGGGAGATAAATCATCCTCCTTTCAACACTTATCAAAAACACATCTGCTGTCATCTGTTTCACAGAAGCAGTCTGCGAGGTCTGCTTTTAAATATATCAATAATTTCATTGAAATCAAGAGTTGAATGTTAACAGACATAGCGAGTTCAAACGGGAGGTAAGCATGGAGCTCCTGCTGGCTGTTTTTATTCTCTTCACGCTGGAGAAGATGTGCTCAACAGTACATGATGTCATTGGCAAAGTAATCAGTGCTTTTAGAGAGCAGTGAATATGGGGGAAAACTTCTTCACAGTATATATTCATCATGTCCATGAGAATTTTAAAAGTTTCCCCTCTTTGTCTTTTCCTCTTTGCGTGCTGCAGAAACACAGAATGCTCTGATGTTAAAGAGCTTTCCTGCTGTATTCAGACTGTTCGTTACGTCAGTCAAGCTTCTGTCGCAGGCGGGTGTCAGCAGAGTGGCTGCGGAGTTCATCAGACCATACGAGTCATTGTGGAACCTGGCACCAAGTTAATTTAGCTGGCAGTCAATGAGTTGGTTTAATATAGTTTGCAAGTCTTCATCACTCCGAACCCTGGTAGATTTTCCCAGTGATGCAGTTACCGTACTTTGCTCACATGTACTCGGTAGTTTTCGCGAGCGATAGGGCAGTGATACATCAAAACTGTCAACACCGTTGTCCTCAAAAATCTGATTAGTTTTAGCCAGCATTTTCAGGAATTCGTCGTCGCTGGAGCGATGTCCGCCAGTGATTGTTTAAGATTTTTAATCAAATCCATCGTTTTGTCACTGACATACTGGTGGACTGTAGGCCTTTGGGTTGTAACACCCTGATTTATTAAACAGCTCTTCAAAAAGCACAAGATGAAATATCAATTTTTTTGTTCGCATCTGCAGTGTCGCGCTCTCAGAATCCACTTCACGATGGAGCTAACACAAGTAACAGCTAGCGCTGTGCTGGTGTCTACACTAGCTTTCGGTGGCGGTGGTGTACATCCTTGTGATGACTGGTGGTCACAGAGCTTTGGAGATTCCTGTAGTTCCTCCTTGCTGACCTTTCTAAAATAACTATAAATCGATGGCTGTTGTGCCATTTCATCAGTCAATTCTAGGCACAGGCGACAACGTGCATTGATTTTTACGGCGAAGTTTTCACTACGGCTACACTAGGCACTCGGCTACTGTTGAACGGTCCTCAAATCTTGAGCAGCTTGAGCAAATAGAAATGGGGCAGGCATTGGTTTAAATAAATCGACGCGTTGTGATTGGTCAAAGTCCTCACTGCAATGAATTTTCCTTGTTGTTAAACATGTATGTAGGGATAGATTTTAGATTATTGTGTGTATTAGTCGTGTCGATTCAGTAACTGAAAACAAAGAATAAGACAATTTATCTACTGGCGGTCTCTTGGGGTGGGCCCAAGTGCAAGTGGGTGGGCCTAGGCCCTGTAGGCCCACCCACAACGCTGCGGCTGGTCTGCAGACGTTACTGCTATAGTCCAGTACAAGTTCATGTAATTGGCGTCAACAACGTGCTGTTTCAATACTCTGAAATTAGATTTGATCAGATCTGCACAGTGTTCAGTAACTTTGAGCTAAATAAAGACAAATGCCGCGAGATCCTCCATGATTGCAGTCTTCACGTTGGGGAACTTGTCCGGGTGAGATGCGCTGCTTCTAAGCAGTGGGAGCGCTGGAAGCACCCCTGACGACTCGCGCAGTTCTCAACTGATCATGAAGTCAGATGGTAGACAGACGCAGTCAATCCGAACGAGCCTGATAAAGCAGCTGCCTGATACCCAACAAACAATGGCTGAAATAACTTGTTCAAAAATACAAAGATAAAATAAACAGAAGTAACATATGAACGACTGGATCGGAAAGGTGGATTGCCCTTATTCACTCAATATCTGATTCAGCTAATTAGTCGATATCAGAGCCGATATCTGATTGGGTATCAGTTCTGTTCATCTCCAGCAATAACCTCCCTGAACAATCAGAAACTAACAACTGCTGCTTTGAACAGAGACCCCTACCCCCATTTTTTTTAGCATGCTTGCACATCCATGCTTGTAACATTTCTTTTTAGTGTTTTTTTTACGGGACTCTCAAAGATGAAATTCCTCTCACTTGTGCCAGACAATTACATTCATCTTCTTTTGCATTTACACACTTAATTGATGCAGATTGTTGACATGTCATGTTCATACTGTACACCAGTAAACACATTCAATATTGATTTTCATCATACTATTTGATTACGGCTTAATAGCTGACTTCTCCTTTTTACTTTTGACTTTTTTGTTTGTTTAGTCGGTCACTTGACTTATTAGCTTTACTGTCCATGCTATTATGCAGGTCTACATTTATGTAAAAATGGAGGCAGACTTCTTTTTTATGTGTGGCACATAATTTAAGATTTTTTTTTTGTTGTTGTTTTTTTAAGCAATGTATTATTACATTTTGCTTTTTATTTCTCTTTCAACTTAAATCATTTGAACTTTTGATGAACAGAACCTTCGAGTGGAGAGGTTGTGGCCAGAGGTGAACAATCGTGTGAACTATCCTCTGAAGTGGGCACTGGTGCAGTTGCTGGACCAAGAGGTTGTGAACATGGAGGACAACCTCACTAGATTCTGCATCTCAAACCTGACATGTCAAGTGAGCTGAATTGGACTTAACACAGTGGTGGGTTCATGGAATGCACACAAGATCCCAGGTACAGTATGCGTAACTGATCATTAACACTTTGGAAATATTCCCTCCAACATAAACAGAACTGTATTGCTTTGATTCTTTGTATTAGCTTTGGAATACCCAATGAGCTGGCAGCAGGTGGCTGCCCAGCTAAAGTCTAAAAGGAGCTGCTGCCATGTGTGCTTCTACTGTGGCAAACATGTACGAGCATGACTTGGGAGTCTTCTTTTGGAGCTGATCCATTTTCATCTGAAGAGGACGGATGCCGTGCAGAGGAGAGCTTTGCAGAGAATTACCCTGACATCTCTCTTCTTTTAATCATGTGGTAAACAACGAGGATGCTCTTTTCCAAGATGCTTTAATCTGCCTAATGAATGTGACTGCAAGATACATCTGAAAAGAACTGTATTAGTTATGCTTTCTCAGACCCCTTTATTGTCCCGAGTAACTGAATAAGCAGACCATTTGATCTTTTTTTTAAAATATAAAAAAACTGGATATAGTTTCCCACTAGCTGGCATGTCCCCAAGTTGTCAATTTATTAATTTGGCAAATAAAGCCACATTTCTTTGAACTGTTTTATTTCACCTATTTGGTACTTACAAAGGTGAAAAAAATATTACAAAGCTATAAACATTTTTTTTTTTTTACTTTGTTAAAATAGCGTGTGAATGTAAAAACATTTTCAAAAACCAAAAGTGCTTTAAATGCAAAACTGAGCTGAAGACTCAGCTGGAACACAAAGCATAGAAACACAATTCACTGACTGTATAAAATTCTAAATGTTTCTGGAAAACAGAAAATATACAACAGTGTGAATGAGGTACTTTGGCTTTTTATAAAACTAACATATGACTTAGTTAAAATAAAATACTGTGCGGATATAAACTTTTTCAAAAGCCACAAGTGCTTTAAATGTGAAAAAAAACCATTATTGAAGTGGAAAAAGCTGAACAAAGAACATGAGTACAACCACATACTGTAGAGTTTTACAAACAGTATGTTTTCCAGGGCAGCCAGTGCCTCAGACAGTCCGGTGAGTTTTGGGGGTATTGAAGTCAAAATCACCTGCTCGACACTTTGGGCACACTGCAGAATTTTTCTGCCATTCTTCAATGCAGGTCCTGCAGCCAACAATGCTACGGCAGCACTGTGAAACCATGGGTTCAACCCAAGGGGCAAACTCCGCCTCAGAACAGTGAAGCTCGCTTCCTTGTTGTAAATAGTGTAATCCTCCCTTCATCCACTAGGGGCTGGCTCCAAGAGCGAGCAAACCCCCATAGACTCCCATGTTAAAAACGCCAACTTCACAGCAGAAATAAACAGGTTTACAGCCTGGTTCAAAAAATCATTTTAGGTTTATTAGGTCACGTTTACCTTCATGTCAACTGTGAGGGGGGTGAATTTTTTTATAACTCATTCGTTTAGATGTTATTTATTCTTCAAATTACACATAATTAAGAGCGTGTCCTTATGATTGACATGCGGCAGACCGGAAGCTCCGCCTGCCGACCGGAGGCTCCTAGTTAGCTCCTTCTTTGCTCTTAATAAGGTCTCAGTTTGTTACAGAGTCGCACAACGGCGGTGTTTAGTCAGCGAATTGCAAGTCTAAGCATGTCTTACCTTAACCATGCTGCTTAGGGGGCTTATCTTTGTTAGCTCCTCTTAGTTTCGTGTTAGCTCAGTTAGCGTTTAGCCCACAGTACGTCAGCTGTCAATCATTTGCCCCGCGGCCGCGCTGTGCCCATTTTAGGATTTTCCTGGAGTGACGACGTACGTGACACGGCAAGATGGCGACGGTAAGACACGCCCACCTGGCTTCACATTTCTCTATTCAGAAGAGACCGGAAGCTACGTCCAGTAATTATATACAGTCTATGGTCCAACCACTGGACCTGCAAAACAGATTCAGAAAACAATTGTAAGAGTAACAAAAAACAATAATTGCATAAGCAGTTACATTATCATTGGTGTTGGGGTTTGTTTTTTTTCATGGACATGGGTAAAGGAGTTGCACTGACACCTGCCTAAAGAAGACAAGACTATCTACCCTTACAGACGATACAGGCGAAGGCATCTTTCACAGCAGCTGCTTCAGCTTCGGTCAAGGACACTGTTGTTCTTCGGTTGGAACTTGCCAGGTTTGTCAGCTCCTTGATTGTAGCCGACATCTCCTGAAGACCCTGTGCTGCCAGGACCACCTCTTCAATAGTATCAAACACTGCTTCCAGACCACTCTCGTCTCACTGACTGCAAAACAGGCAAAATACATGTTAAACCTACTTGTTCTCAACAAAATCCTCACCAGTACAAATGCAGTCATTGTAGCAAGTTGTACTGGTGTCTATGACGCATTTCAAAACCAACATTCTAAATGCAATAACTCCACCACTGCAACTTCCATCGGTCTGTCAAACTTCCTAATAAATGAGAAATCAAAGTCTGTAAATGTAGTCATGGTAATCCCTTTCCCCCCCCCAACTTGTCCTGTCCAGCATGGCAGCAGCAGAATGATGATCTGGCTGCTTTGCTGTGTTGAACAGATTTACTTTGCCAAGACGAGCTTTATAAATATAAGGCTCCTCTTGATACTCATCTTATTCAATTTTATTTAATTAATGCTTGTTTATAAATGCATTTCACATAATATTGCAGGGCCTGACAATAGGAAAAGAGAAGGTTAAGAAAAGAAAAGGGGTAGATAAAAAAAAAAAAGAAAGTGAAGAGAAGAAAGAAAGACAAACGTACACTAAGATAACAAACTATTGCATCTGCACAGAAACTCATCAGAAACATTACATGGTCTTTGCTGGAAAACAAAACTAACAATCCCCTACAGGAAGGCCTGCAGGTGACAACCTGGCTGAAACGTGCTCTGTGGTGCATGCAGATAAAAAGGCCCAGTCATCGTGATCCTTACTCTCATGTAATGGAAATTCCAGACTTTAAGGGCCTATATTGACAAAAATTCACACAATCCAAGTAAAATATCATATAAATACGCTATCAGGATGTTTGACACAAAGAATGCTGATCACGTTTACATTCCTCCGTCTCCCTCTTTTTGCTTCCTTCTAACTGCTGCATATCTCCTTCCTTCACAGCACAGACTCTCCTTGCATTTTGCTTCCAAAATGCTGATCCTGAAAATAAATGTCTATTTAGTAGTACATACATGAAGCATACAATTTTACAGAAAAAGGGGTAGTTTTGTTTAAACCGGAAGGTTATAATTATGCATTTTTATTTAATAATTCACCTCTGGTTCCCTCTGTGTCCACAATCTGGTTTCCCTGGCCATCGGTAAGGATTAACGAGTCATCTTGTTCAAGGGCATCATTTACCTACTTGTAATGAATAACAGAAGCCTCAAATTCCGAGAACCGAACTGTCAGGGTTTTGCTTGTTTCCAATCTGCCATCCACAAGATCAGCCATGAAGATGGTCCTGAAGATGAAAATAATTTTGAAATTCATTTATTCTTGTAATACAGACATATATGTATCAAATTCACAACAACTGTGAAAGACATTAACCTGGTGCACCCATCTGTGTTTAATTATTTGTTCACCTTTGAAATGTCGTGGCCATGGGTGCTCTTGGAGAAGGCCTTGCTGCTGAGGCTGAGACGGCTGTAGCACTTGCTGATTGGCGGAAGGAGAATTGGGTCGGGAACGGTCCGACCGTCCGAGAGGGACCGAACTGTAGTCACGACATGTCGCCATACATCCAATCCATGCCGGAAGTCCCAATTTGAAGTTTCTTCTTTATGTAACTTACTAAAAATCTAACCCTGACCCTTCCCCTAACCCTGACCACCCGACTACACCATATGCATCTGTTTGCAAGCTGCAGATAGTTACTCTTAGCAGTGTTTCACAAACCTCCGCTTGAGACTTCCTGTATGGATTGGATGTATGGCAGCCGCCCTTGTCGGTCACTGTAACTGCAGTTACTCTTGTTGGGTCCGGGCACACTGGCCTGCTCCCCCACATCATCACGTTCTCAGTGGACCTCATAATGTCCCCTTATTGTGGGGTCAAAACCTTTCAACTGACCCCCATTTCCAGGAAATATGGCCATATTGTTATCATCAGTGATGTAGACACTGGTTTTGTACCTTTGAAGAAATAGAGCGAGAGGTTTATGCTAAATGCATGCTACGTTGCGTTTTGTAGTTAAAAATAAGAGTGCAATTTCACTTCCTTGTGAAAATGTATACCTGGAAAATCCTGCTTATTTTTTTCGGTAGTCATGTCTTCTTCCTTTAGGGTGACACGCTTCGTCCCCTGAAACAACAAGTAACTCTCCATGGCTGATCGGACTTGAGGCTCCCAGCTGCTGGTCAGATTGCTAACGCCTTACAAAACTTTCAGGTCACAAAACCCCTGAACAAAAAAATATTAAAATCGGATTTAGTCTTGTGTTCTGTTTTTCCATTTTTTATTTTGATCTGATTCCAAAATTGAAATATAAAAAACAGGCCATTTTTCTTTTTCGTGTTATAATTAAAAACAAAATCATCATATTTCATTTTTTAATTTTTGAAACAAAAATCAAATAAACACTAGTTTTTTGTTTTTTAATACTGATATCTGAATGGAAAATCCAACGACCAAAACATACACTGACCCTACAATTCACACCGAGGTTATAAAAGTTTTGGATTTTTAATTAGTTTCAGTTTTTATTTAGTTTTGACTTCTTTTTTTGTCTAGTGTGACATTCAAAATCATCAGAAAGTCACTCTCAGTAAAACTGGTAGAGCAAAGTAAATAGATTAAATAGAAATAGATTTCATATCAACACAAAAGGCTGAAATGTTAAATTTACAAAGACTAAACTGGGGATGTTTCTGCAATGATTTTAGTTTTAGTTAGTTTTGTAAGACGCAATACAGTTTCAGTTGGTTATCTTTAAAAAAAACTGTCATTTTTATTTCAGTTAATGAAATTTAATTTAAATTTTAGTTTTAGTTTTTTTTCTTAGTTTTAGTTAACTATGATAACCTTAATTCAGACCAACTCACCAAAATGGAACAAAAGACGGTGGAGAAACGTTGCTGGTCTGATGAGTCTCCATTTCAGCAGCCGGTTTGAAGGGAAACTGGTTCAACAGTACAGGTGAGCTGGCGCTGATGATGTGGAGGGTGAGAGTAAGAGGATGGACCTGACCTTGATTTACATGAAAACAAGCGCATCAGAATGGAAACGTTTATTACTGATCTGTGCAGATGAGCGTCTGTGTGCGTAAAATGAACATTTCAACCTCATTCTGCATTCCAATGAATTTATTTAGTAAAAATCTCTCCCATAAACAGCAAAAACAGTTTACAGTTAAAGTTACAAATCTTGA
The DNA here is from genome assembly GCA_023101725.1 of Atherinomorus stipes. Classification (NCBI taxonomy): domain Eukaryota; kingdom Metazoa; phylum Chordata; class Actinopteri; order Atheriniformes; family Atherinidae; genus Atherinomorus; species Atherinomorus stipes. The sequence continues at coordinate 14,905 of JALJCO010009446.1, forward strand.
AAATGCAAACATGTTCCAAATACGAGCATAACAAATACCGTAAGGAAATAAAAAAGACAACTTTACATACAGAAGGTATATCATTAGAAAATAAATAATCTATATCTGGTGACAGAAAAAAACGTGGAAGCAAAGAAAAGGCAACCTGCGTTGAGTTTAATCATAAAGCCATCGTCTTAATCAAAAACCCCAAACAATCATAATTTGTTGTTTTTAAAGTGAATGCTCACACACACATTGTTTACTCTCTTCCGAGCTGGGACTCCTCAGAAAATCAAGATTAAAATGCTGATGACACGACCTTAACCTCAAGTAATTTAGCAATAGAACAATACAACAAAACAAAATCAGTAGTTCTGTGCAGTTAGAAGTGAATCAGACTTATATTCACGTAAAGATGCGATGTTAAAAAGCCAAAACTCGGTAGCCGCTAGCATTTAGCCTCTCCTTGACACTACGTCACCAGATGAGACAGTCGTGTTTGGCTCATTGAGTTACAAGTAAAATCAAAACAGTGGAAAACATAAAAGATGCACCAGAAAAACTGAACTGGAACTGGTTCGTGTGGTGGATCATTAGCCAGTTCAGAAGAGTGATGATGAAGATGGAGACAACAGGTTAGAACTGGACTTAGTCCTTTTCACGGAGCCCGGTGCACTGGTTCAGCTCCAGCATGCAAGAGAACCCCACAGAGCGGACTGAGGACTGTAAGAAGACCCAGACCAGGACCAAGTGGGCCCACAACTGTTAAAGAGCTGCTTAGACCAGCATCAAGTGGACCAGGACCAGCATGGTACAAGGCAGAGTCAGGAGTGACTGTGGAGAGCAGCATGGCTATTAGCTCACGGCTATCGCTAGCATGCTAATTCACGCTAAATAACTAGCCTTTGTTATCTCCTCATTAAAAATTAGAAGATAACAACTTCCATGGTTCCAGTGGAGTTTTAAACAGTTCCCGTTTCTAAAGATGAGGATGGAAGGAAGGATGCATCTTTGGAAGCAGCCAGAAAAGTCCTGTGATGTCTGAGAAGTCCCGAGGAGACGCTGTCTCTGTTCACAGCAGGACATCACAGCTTTGTGAAGCAAACACTGATGAATGAAGAATAATCCAGCAGACGTGACTGCAGCTCCATGTGTTAAAGTCTCATCATGTCCAGTAATCGGTGTCTGCAGACGGGAATTTTACCGGCAGAGACGTGCAGGAGGCTCAGCTAAACACAGGTAAGAGCTCCTATTTTATCCTCTTCTAATGTATTTATAGGTATTTGTATTTGTATTGTATACAAATGTATTTGTAGGAAACGTAAATAAACTAACTCCGTCCTGATGAGCTTTTAAACATTAACTGGCAATACAACAGAAGGCTGCGCCATTACTGTCCGCCTGTAAAACTGGAAAAGGAACTTAAAAACTACAATAAACCCATTCAAATCCATACTGACAGCGGTGTAGAGCTCCTCTCGCAACATCACGTCCGGTTTCTGCAAACAGCGCCACAGTCTGGTCAGATGCTGAAATGCAACAATGTTTTCTAAAAAAGTTATTCATGCATATGCGCGCCTGATTTTGTTACATAGATCATCATGCGGAATGTTTTGCTCTTTAAAACATGGAGAAAAATGTCAAAATCATGTCATCAGCACTTTAAAGTCAAGTTTAGACACAAACGAGGCAAAAGAAATGACTTGGTCGTGTATTCATTTTCCTCTAAGTATAATTCATATAAACGTGTGTGATTTTGCACACAAAAAGTCCATGGACACTTTCACGAAGGAAAGATCTGGAGTACAACTACATGCCACTATGAAAATGTTAAAATAGCCTCACACAGGAACAAATGTGCCACTTTTCCATTAAATGGTGTTATCTAGCAGTCCAAGTGGAATGATGGGCCTATTCTACAACAGAAGTAAAACATACAGATATAGATAATACAGGTGTAAGAGTCCGTCTCTTTATATTCCCAATCATCTTTTCCCACTTCCATTATAGTGTGATGGATAATGTTCAACAGTTACTGAGTCACTCTCATATTTATCAGTCTACAAATCCTATTTCAAGCTAGAACTAGAGTCATCTGTACACTGTAATACTCAACATATAGACAGTAGGAGACTATAGTCAATATATATATATATATATATATATATATATATATATATTTATATACGGAGGTCTGATCAAATGCATTACACACAGTGACAGGTGATCATGACTTATACAATACAAGTAGATATGCACGGGCAGTATAAATACTATTGGATGGCTATGTACACTGGGAGTGATTATGCAGTACTGGGAAGAATAAAAGGTTCATTCTGGCTCTGTATTGCTTCACATAGCCAGCAGAGTTGTACAGATACCATGCTTTAACTAGGATTCAGATTTTACAATCTTCTCTAAAACTAAATTTTCAAACAGAACAAGGTGAGGTGGGGGTGGGGATAACTGTACCAGCTGTGCATTTACATTCAGAATGTAAAACTTGTGAAGTCATACAAAAAATACACCCTAAAATCTCCTGGGTCAAACTGCTGGGTTAAAGGGACCAACCTAGAAAATAGTTTTTAGCCTTTTGTTTTGTTTTTTACCCATCTTTAGGGTTGAATATTTGACCCAGAGGTTGGGTTATGTTGACTACAATGTTGGGTTATTTTAACCCAGAAGTTTTGGTCAGCAACCCAAATGTCTGGGTTGAAATCAGTTTTTAGTGTACTGCAGACTTGTAGGGATATTTGCTGGAGCATATCTAGCATCTGAGATTCATTCATTCACTAGTGTTTCTACTCAGAGGGACATTCTCAAAGCAGCTTAAAGCACTTTACAAGATAAAATATCACTTCTTTCCTTCTGTTACTGGATTTGGTTTGTAGTTGGGACATAAATCAATACGACACCAATTCCAAAGAAGTTGGGACACAGAATTGAAACAGAATCAACAATCAGCAAATCTCATCAACATATTTTATTCCCAGTATAACATAAACAACATATCAGATGATGAAACATTTGATGGAAAATCTTCTCTAAATCTGTCAATCAACGAAAGGCTGGAAAATTAACAACTGGAGGAGGATTTGACAACTAACTGGTTTAACTAGGAACAGGTCAATAACATGGTTGGGTATGAAAGGAGCATTTCAGGGGAGGCAAAGTCTCTCAGATGGAAAGATGGACAGAGGTGTGAGGATGTTTCTGGAAAGCATGGAAGCTGTGTCCTGCAGACTAAAGAGGGTCAGGAGCATCCAGGTTGTTATTAGTGGACAGCTAAAAAGCTGCATCTCTGATGGGATGGGGTTGCCATGGCAACGGCAGCTTCCACAACTGTGAAGCTCCATCAATGCTGGAAAGTACATGGAGGTTTTAGAAGCAACATCTGTTCCCATCCACACAACGTCTCTTTCAGAGAAGGCCTGCAGATTTCACAAGACCTGGACCACATACTGCATCCATCACAGCAGCATGGCTGGAAACAGGAAAAGAGTCTGGCCGCTGAACTGGTCTGCCTGCGGTCGAGAGTTCACGTACTGAACTGGTCTGACTACAAGTCCAGAGTCCAGCCGCTGAACTGGTCTGCCTACAGTCAAAGTCCGGCTGCTGAACTGGTCTGCCTGCAGTTCAGAGTCCACGTACTGAACTGGTCTGACTACAAGTCCAGAGTCCGGCCGCTGAACTGGTCTGCCTGCGGTCGAGAGTTCACGTACTGAACTGGTCTGCCTGCAGTTCAGAGTCCGGCTGCTGAACTGGTCTGCCTACAGTCCAGAGTCCGGCTGCTGAACTGGTCTGCCTACAGTCCAGAATCCGGCTGCTGAACTGGCCCGCTAGCAGTCCAGAATCCTGCTGCTGAACTGGTCTGCCTACAGTCCAGAGTCCGGCTGCTGTACTGGTCTGCCTGCAGTCCAGAATCCGGCTGCTGAACTGGCCCGCTAGCAGTCCAGAATCCTGCTGCTGAACTGGTCTGCCTACAGTCCAGAGTCCAGGTACTGAACTGGTCCGCCTGCAGTCCAGAGTCCGGCTGCTGTACTGGTCCGCCTGCAGTCCAGAGTCCAGGTACTGAACTGGTCTGCCTGCAGTCCAGAGTCCAGGTACTGAACTGGTCCGCCTGCAGTCCAGAGTCCGGCTGCTGAACTGGTCCGCCTGCAGTCCAGAGTCCGGCTGCTGAACTGGTCTGCCTGCAGTCCAGAGTCCGGCTGCTGAACTGGTCCGCCTGCAGTCCAGAGTCCGGCTGCTGAACTGGTCTGCCTGCAGTCCAGAGTCCAGGTACTGAACTGGTCCGCCTGCAGTCCAGAGTCCGGCTGCTGTACTGGTCTGCCTGCAGTCCAGAGTCCTGCTGCTGAACTGGTCCACCTGCAGTCCAGAGTCCTGCTGCTGTACTGGTCTGCCTGCAGTCCAGAGTCCTGCTGCTGAACTGGTCCACCTGCAGTCCAGAGTCCTGCTGCTGAACTGGTCCACCTGCAGTCCAGAGTCCTGCTGCTGAACTGGTCTGCCTGCAGTCCAGACCTTTCACCAATAGCAACATTTGGAGCATCATGAAAGCAGAAATCCAGCAACCAGGCCCAGGACTGTTGAGCAGCTAGAATCCTGCATCAGACCAGAACGGGACAACATTCCTCTCCTAACACTCCACTGGTCTCCTCACTTTCCAGACATTTGCAGACAGTTGTTAAAAGAAAGAGAGATGATACACGATGGTAAACATCACCCTGGAACTACTTTTTACAGACGTGTTTCTGCCATCAGATTCACAGTCAGAAAAGATTTCCCATCAAATTATAAAATGTATCAGTTTCATCACCTGATATGTTGGTTTTGTTTGACTAAGAATATAATAAGTTGATGAGATTTGAAAATAATTGAAATCTTTTTATTCATCTTTTTATTCATATTTTACACAGAAACCAGATTTTTCTGAACTGGAGTTGAAAAAAGAAAATCTTTTTTAAATTGTTGTTTTATTCTGATGTTTGATAGAGATCTAGCATAAGGTGATTGAAAAATAAAAGACAGAGGAATAATGCCCAGTCTTACCCTGGTATCTGCAGAACAACCAATAAAAACATAAGTAAGCTTCGTTCTTCGAAACTCACGCTGGACATCCAACACAGAAACAAAGTGACAGTTGCAGCCAGAAGGTGGCAGATGAGAAATCATCTTGTTGATTATCTCTCCAAACATCACAGCTACAAAGAAAGATTTCCCTGTTGTACTTTTCTCTTTTTTAATGTTCCTCTATGAGCAGCTGGTTCTACAGGAAAGACCATAAAACAGATGAATGAATAACTTTAAACAGCATTAAATCCTCACAGAGAAAAAAGTCAAATATGCTTCATCACAACAGGTCACTGCAGCTGACTAAATCCTTTCAGGGGTTCTCTCAATCTTACTGCAAATCCATCCACATGAACCAAGTTGCAGCTTTTCGAGAAGGCGTGCAAAATCAAATGGTTTTAAACTAGAAAAAGCAATGAAGTGTTTCTGTGTTGGCTCAGCAGGAAGAGGAGATATCACACCTTACTGTCAGTGGTATTCTGAATGAAGTCGTTGTCATGGTCTCCTCCCTCGGAACCGCTCTTCTGGTCGTCATCTTTCCCATCCTTCTCCAAGTCGTCATCTCCTGATGAGATTCGTGACAGTTTGGAGGATTTCTGCCGAAGACAAGCAAATTATTTAATAAATATCAACCTAGTTTAATCCTGAAAAACTCCAAACTATTTTTGTTAGCTATCTGGTTCTTTTCAAATAAAGAAATACACGTAGAAACTGCCCCTCCATAACCACTGCTTTATCGTGGTGGAGGGGTTTGCAGGCTCTGAGGTTCCCAGGAGCTACAGTATGTTGTGTGGGGCTTTATGCCCCTGGTCGGCCCACCCATGGCAAACAGGTCTTGAGGGGAGGGACCAGACAAAAAATGCCCAATAAGTGTTTTGTATTTTCTACATCTGTTGATTAGTCATTGTTCATTTTAGTTTGTGAATATGTGCAGCACTTAGGAAACACTTTGTTTGTAAAATGTGCCATATAAATAAAGTGGATTGGAAAAAGATCCTCATGAAGAGAAAAACTATGCTGCCCAGTTTCCCTTGACCCCGGACACGGGGGACCGGGGCCCCCCTCTGTAGCCAAAGGCAAGCGCCTAGTTGAAGCTCTCCTGGAAGTGGGAGTTCAAGCTTTCTCTGACAGAAGACTCTACCCCCGCCATAGACCTTTGCCCATGGGGCCCAGTTGGGCTCAGCCCACAAGGATAGCATAGGCCCCCCTTACTGTGGACTCACCACTTGCGGGATGGGCTGCGGGAGTCAGGTGCAATGTGACCTGGGCTGCGTCTGAAGGTGATGGGAAACTCCCCCGTCAGAGAGAGCTCCACCTCCAGGGCAACTTTAGTTCCCAGTGAGGGGGGGGGACATTAGTTGCATTAACATGCAGCTAATTAATCTGCCTGATTAAAATCTTTCTGGGAGCTTCCAGCTGATGTGTTTACATGGACAGGGGGAAAAGTGATCCAATCGGTTGTATTTACTTGATGGACAGATTTGTATGTTCATAGTGCTTTTGACATGCGCAACGGCTCTTAGTTTGGAAGAAGAGGGGTTTTCTAATTTAATCTATAATCTTTTGACCATCAAAATTCTCAATAATCATTAACTCTTTCAATAGGGATTATAAAATACAGCCATATAACGGGTCTGTACCGGACTCGTGGCTGGAGCACATGATCATGAACGGATTTGCTATGGATCGTGGGCAAAAGTGCAGCTACAGCTTTAGGTCTGCCTCACATCAGAATTTCCAGGCAAAATGCAGATCAGTGCCGTCCATTTGCTATCTGGGGTTGTATCGTCCACAGTCCCATTCTATTTTGCTTCCGCCATCGTCCCTGAATCTGCAACCCGCCACGTGGTTAATGCATGCACAGAGACAAAATTCCACAGAAATGATCGGAATAAGTGTTTACATGCTCATTTTTTCCTGCTGATCAGATCGTAAAAGGTTTAAACCACCCCTCTCGATCAGATTGAAAATTCTTTCCGATCGCGGCCAATTGGATCAGCTGATATGTACATGACGCATTTTTATTCTGACTGACGTTTGACCAGCTCAGAATTGCACCATGTAAACGCAGCTAATGAGTTGGAATGGGCTGTGATCCGTGTCTCTATTGCTGAAGCTGCTAGTTGGAGCTGTGGCCGTAAAGTTGTCGTGTTTGTCGTTGCGGTGATCTCTGAACTCGCTGGTGGACAGCGGCAGTGAGGGATGCTGTTAAGCTAAAGAAAGAGTCCTACTGGGCTTTCCTGGCCTGTGGGACTCCTGACGGCCATCAGCAGGCTAAAGGAAGCGCTACGTTGGCAGTTGCTGAGGATAAAACTTGGACATGGGAGGAGCTCAGAGAGGCCATGGACAATGACTTGCGGACGGCTTTGAGGAGATTCTGATCCACCATGAGGCAGCTCAGGAGGGGGAAGAAGCCAAACTGCAACACTGTGTACAGTGGGGATGGTGGGCTGCTGACTCGACTCCGGATGTTGTGGGTCGGTGGAGGGAATACTTTGAGGACCTCCTCAATCCCACCAACGCCTCTTCTGATGAGGAAGCAGAGTTTGGGGGCTCAGGGGTGGACTCCCTGTCACCAGGACTGAGGTCACTCAGGTGGTTACAAAGCACCTTGGTGGCAGGACTCAAGGGGTGGATGAGATCCGCCCGGACTTCTCATATGGCTCTGGATGCTGTGGGGCTGTCTTGGCTGACACGCCTCTGCAGCATCGCGTCGGCATCGGGGATGGTGCCTCTGGACTGGCAGACTGGGGTGGTGGACCCCCTCTTCAAAAAGGGGGATCAGAGGGTGTGCTCCAGCTTCAGGGGATCACACTCCTCAGCCCCCCCGGTATAGATTATTCAGTGGTGCTGGAGAGGAGGGTCCACTAGGTAGTCGAACCTCGGGTTGAGGAGGAGCAGTGTGGTTCTCGTCCCAGATGTGGCACAGTGGATTAGCTCTACAGCCTTTTCAGGGTCCTAGACGGGGCATGGGAGTTGGCCCAACCAGTCTACATGTGCTTTGTGGACTTGGAAAAGACGTTCAACTGTGTCCCCCAGCCCCAGGGGCTCCTGTTGGGGGTGGTCGAATTTCAGACTTCCGCGTTCGGAAGTCTGAGACACCTTTAATCCTAAATATGTCCGAGAAGTGATAATAGTAATGTGATTAATTAGATTAATCTTTTGACATGCTGCCCTAATATAAATATAAATATTTCTTTTGTTAATTCTGTAATAGTTTTTCTTAGACGTGGAAATATTAGAACCATAGTTTATCCTCTGCTTAAAATCCTCCTGATTACTTTGTTGTAGTATTGTCTTTTTTCCAGGAAGCTGAAAGAATCTTTAACAAGATTTCTCCAAACAATCAATGACAGAACCAACATAAAACATGTCAGATCAGCGGTGGAAAGTCTGATGACCATAAACGCACCCTTTTACTTCAGTTTGTCAAAGATGAAGAGATTGCAGCTTATACTGTCCACGTACACTGATGTGATTAGCGCACTGCTCTCAAGCAGCTCTGCAGTCCTTCAAATGCACTACATGAGCCCTATGTAATGGAGACTAGTTGCTAGGCAACTGATGTTGCTAAGTGAGGAGAGGGATATGTGTGACTTTTTCAACCTGCTTCCATTTAAGCAGTGATGAATTCTACAGTGAAACAGCAGCTCTCCGCTCTGCAACACTGCATCCATCAACACGAGGAAAGCTCTTTTTTCTCTCCGCCAGGTAGATCAGAGATGAAGAAAACAACACATCACAATGACCGAAGTACTGCTCAGTCTGGACGCTTGCATCAGATATGCACACTATATTGCCAAAAGTATTTGCTCACTTGTCTTGCCTCACATATGAGCTTAAGTGGCATCCCATTCCTAATCCATAGGGTTCAGTATGACATTTGTAGTGATTTAGCTTGGGCATCACAATATGTAGCGTCACTATGTATGATATTAATATTAATATTTCTATTAATATCAATACTAATACAGCCCTCGGAGCACCACCTTATTTATTTGATATGTAATGGAAGCAAGGAAAACCATTAAAGTCTTAAATCAATGCTTAGATTGATTTGATTACGTGATCAGTCTCAGGACGCTTTCATGAGTTCTCGCTTGAAGTGACCTTTCATGATACATCAGAAAAACCACAAACAACGACTAGTTAAGATAATACGGAGTATTTATTAACTAGTCTACAAACTACATGAGATAATGTATGTACAAAATATATACAAGGCATATGTGAGCATGATGATCAACCAAAAGTTATCTTGTGAAAGAAATGTGAGATGGTATGAAAATGAAACATAAATTAATTAAACTTCAGTTAATTAATAAATGTTCAAAGAAAAAGAAGGAAGGATTTCTTAATCCAACTAAACAAAGTTAAACTGGGTCTGGTAAACCGTAGGTCTGGATTAATTCACTATCACCAACTTCTTGTGACATCAGATCATATTTCATAGCAAATGATCAGGATTCTCCTCAGAGGTTCCGTCTGACTGAGGTGCTTCACTCACGCCCTGGTTCTGCTGGACTGTTCCTCAAATCCTTTGGAAGACTGTCGGGTGGATGGATCCCAAAAATCTTCCCGATCTCCTGGAAGTTCGTCCGGCTCTCTGCGGGCTGTCAGCTCAGTGGTGGCTCTGTTTTTTTTTTTTCTCTCTTTCCCTCTCTCTCTCTCTCTCATATAAAGGTTAAAGTCTTCTTCTCTCCATCACTCCTCCCTGAGTGATCCGTGGTTCTGAACTCTGCTGAGTTCAGAGCAGGTTTCGTCTCATTCTTTCCTCATTGTTCCAAGTTTCTTCAGTTCTGCCTTGTTCGTTCTTCTTCTCATCAGATCTGATTCTCTTTCAGTTCTGATCAAATCTCATTCTCTCTCCGATCTCTCCAATTCAGATTCTCCCAGTTCAGAGCTTCGCGCTCTGCCTGGCAGTGGAATGTGGGTTGCAGCTTGTCAGCCAATGGGAAGCTGACAGTCAGGTTTCATCCAATAGTAAGACACATCTCGCATGATCATTTGATTATCAGTTAAGCGTAATGGTTATAAACATCTGTGAATTCTAAGTGAGGCATGTGTAAAATGGATCAATTATTCAGACATGATGAAATAAAATGAACACAATAAAATAAAATAAAGCAAAGATCTGAATTATATGTATAAAGGAAGACATTGAATAAACAAATGAGCTAAACAGATAAAACAGGATTAATCTTGATGATTTAAGATTCCTGTAAAGAAAATACATGTTAGACATCATTTGATATGAGGAAGTCCATTTCTAACATAAAAGTGGATTTCAGCAGTTGGGTAAAGTGTCTCTTTCTTCACCTTTATGCAGCAAATCCTGGAATGCATGTGATGTGAGTTTGGGAAGAAACATCTAGTTTCTAATCACCAAAGTATGTCATGTTGCATATCAAAAGAAAAGTCTTCATCATGAGATTAACATGAGCTTACTTTCCTGATAATATAAAACAGTTCTTGGATGTTAAGAACACAAAATTGACTATAAGGAATCCAGTTTATAGCAGGTCGTAAATACTGTGAAGGAGTATCTCCAAGCTTGGAGGATGAGTTCAAAGTTCAACAATTGGCCTTTGTTTGTTTTACCAAAATGCAGGTCCTCTCCTGAGTTGCACTCAGGACCGTAAATCAGTGATTGCTCAGAGAAGGTCCTTCTCTGAGCAAAATTCCTCCTTGGGACGTCTGTTTTTTTTTTTTTAAAGGATTTTTTGGGCACTTGTGGCCTTTATACAACAGTGTGTAGTGACATAAAAGGGGCAGAGAGAGTGGGGAGTGACATGCAGCAAAGAGACCTGGACCAGGAATTGAACTGGGGCTGACTGCACCAAGGAACTGTAGCCCTCTGTTCATGGGGTGGCTGCTCAACCAACTGAGCTAAACACCACCCCAAGGGGATGTCTGTTTTACATCCAAATGTGGCCTTTATCAATCAGTATGTGTTCCAAAGTATATTTGGTTAGATGTGTGTATCCTTTTGCTGAGACCTTGGGCTTGAGATCACTACACGTTGGTCCACCTTTGAAGCTAGAACAGTTTCAACTCTTGTAGGAAGGCTGTCCACAAGGTTTAGGAGTGTGTTTATGGGAATCTTTGACCATTCTTCCAGAAGCACAGATTCCTATTGAAGTGAAGGACAGTAACAGTAATGGCATTGTAATTAGTTAGATTAACCCGTTACTGAAAAAGTAGTTTATTTCTAACGCCGTTATTCCCAACACTGTTGAGGACGTTGATAAACAGCTTTTGTTCTTCAGTTTGAGAGTAGGGGTAAATTCTAAAAATTCTCATCATTTAGTCCTAAAATGGCTCTAAGATGCTGGATCAGTACGGCCCCAGGAGTCAACTTTCACTCGCTGCATGTTGCTCATGTGACATCTGATAGGAGCAGCTCTGCATCACCGCTGCCATGGTGGAAAGATCTGATCTGAAAGCCGGTGGTGCAAAGGGGGGGGGGGGGGGGGCAGCATATGCAGCATGTAAGGGGCGCTGCGCTGGCGAGGGACGCCACAGCGATGGTGGAAAATGTATTCAAGTATTGCATTTTCTGTATATATTAGCTTTTGTGCATGTGTAACTGATATGATTATCAATAACTGAGGCAGCTTACTGATGAGGTCAAGGTCAAATTTATTTATATAGCACACGTAAAACAACAAAGAGTGCCAAAGGTGCTGTACAAGTTTGCCAATATGTGCAAATATATATATAAATGGTAAATGGACTGTACTTATATTGTGCTTTTCCAGTCATACTAACCGCTCAAAGCCCTTTCCACTATGTTTCACATTCACCCAGTCACACACACATTCATACCCCGATGGGCACACCGGGAGGCAACTTGGGGTTCAGTGTCCTGGCAAAGGACACTTCGGCATGTAGTCTGAGGAAGCCTGGAATCGATCCCACGACCTTCCGGTTGAAAGTCGACTGCTCTCCTGAGCTATATATATATATATAAAAACGCGCATGGACAGACAACAACACTGGTGAGTCAACACATCTCTCAGCTCAATGCTAACTGTTAGCCTATGATTTGTTCGCTAAATTACTTGCTTGTCAGGGGTCTCTGTGGTACTTCTGTGGTACTGCGTGTACTTCAAACTCCATATCAGACTCTGGGTCGAGCGCATACAGCTCCATAACAGGCTGGTCTGTTTTATCCCGTCGATCGGAGTCCGATTATCCATCAATGTTTACTACTAACATCCACATGAGAGCTGCCGGTGCTACAGACAATTCTGTGACCCTTCAGAATAAGTGTCTCTTCCGGGGCGACGTCATGAAATGGGCGTAAAACATGCTGCAATTGGTCGAGAGCTCCGCGGTTCAGTACAGTCAGCCATCTTACTTCCGTGTTGGAAATTAGACGCATAGAAAAACTAATATTTAACACCAAATTAGTTTCTATAGTAACGATGGGACATGTTCAGCTTATAAATGCCTATATTTGACTTTTGGAACATTTGAAAAGCATGATACAGCTCCTTTAAAGACACACAACGTAACTTTTAGACCTTAAAAATCTGTGTTTCTGACTCGTTTTGATGTCACACCAACATTCATTATGCGCATTTTCGAGCTGTCAGTGCCCAGAGGCGTCCCGGGGCTCAGAAACAGCACTATGTAAGATTCCCATCCGGGACGCGACCGTGACGTTGCAGCCAACTATTGGTTGCAGCAACGCGTCACTCACTAGCAACCGGATGTAAACCAAGTATCAACATCGCGGGTGTTTTGAATGCGCATCATGTCGAATTCGGTAAAGAAACGCAAGGAAACATCACCGGAGGAAGAGAGGAAAAGAAACAGAGGAAGGGACAGAACAAGAGTCAAGATAAGACTCTTTTACTGGCTGGAGTGAGCTTACAGTACAGGTACGAACAAGATGGATGCTAGTTTAGCCGCCGATAGGGGGCGCGTCACTGAGAAAACTGCTGAAAGTTCCGTTGTGTGTCTTTAAAATGACAATTTATCCACTCCATTATGTCTATTATTGCCTTCTAAAACACATTTTTGTAGTGAAAGACTAGAGAAAAGCTCGTCTAATTTTTTCAAATTTACACCTGGCGCGACTCCGGGCTAAGCCCAGGTTGTCCTGGAGACGCCCCTGCAAATGACGATGCCATCAACTTCCTGTGAGATACCAGAAATAGCGCTTTGCCATTGACTCACAGTGAAAGATGTAGTTTCAGCTAGCGGTTTAGTCGAACATTTCAACAAGATTAGTAATAACATTTCTAAACAATTTTCCCCATAAAAACTTACTTGCACAGTTCAGGAACACATTGCACGGTTTGTGGTTGTACAAACAAGCTGAGAAAGTTAAAATTGTGGCTACAATAGTGATTTGTAGAACATGCACCTCCGGCTTAGTGAGAGAGTAGCTGTAGAGCGCCAGACTGCGACATAGTGGTCGCATTTTAGGACTAAAATATCATCTACTTTTAAGTAAATAAGATTGTATCTCACCTCTTTAAACAAAACACGACCAACCTTATTCCTCTGTAATACTCTGCTCCCCGTCTCTGGAATTCCCTCCCTCCCGATCTTTGTACAGTGGACTCCTTCCTTCTCTCCAAATCCAGACTTGAAACTCCTCTGTACAGACGTCTGATTTCGCCTAATTCCATGTACATCAATCCAGTGTCATTTTCTGTGTCCTGCTTAGTGTTTTAGCTTAATGTTTTTCTGCTCTGTACAGTGTCCTTTGGTGCTCTGATAAGACGTCTGTCAAATCAAATGTATTTACTATTGTTATTATGCACATTATTATTATTATTATTATTAATAGCTGGGATAGGCTTCAGCAACCCCCACGACCCTGAACTGGATAAGCGGTACAGAAAATGACTGACTGAAATTATTATTATTATTATTATTATTATTATTATGTAGGTACTGATAAGCCGCCGAGCTTTTACGATTGCTCATTGCTTCACAGTCAGAGGCGACTGAGCTAAGAAGTAGCTAAAGGCTGCTGTTTGTTATTTTTGGCCAGATTTTCATCTCATCCTCCCGTCCCGCTGTTGCAGGAGGCAGAGGGATTGTAACCTTGTCCTGTCTGAGCTGTGACAGCTGATGTTCCCACGTAGTTTCCCTAAAAAGCTCGTAAAAAGTGGAGAAGCATGAACATCTAGCATGTAAATAAATGCCGGTTCTGGTCAAACCAAAAGTTGCTCTCCACGCAAGGGCTCATGGGGCATAGGAATAAGGTGGATAAGCTAAATATGTTTCCCTCGCCACTATAGAAACTAATTTGTGTTAAATATTAGTTTTTTTATGCATCTAATTTACAACACGGAAGTAAAATGGCTGACTGCACTAAATGACCAAAGCTCTCGACCAATCTTGACATGTTTTATGCCCATTTTATGATGTCGCCCCGGAACTTACACAGATTCGAAGGGTAACCGAATTATTATTTTTTTTTTTTAAACAATATCTTTATTGCTTTTCAATTTTAGGAAACAAAACAAACACAAGAAAAACAAAAAAAAAAACAAACAAACAGACTCCCACAAGGTGACAGAGGCAGTAGATAAAATTGAAGACAACTTAAACTGACAAATGGAAGGAGGTTAAAAACATTAAAAACATTAAACATTTGCGCTGCTAGGTAGCTGCAATTTGTGAAAGCTCTCCCTTAACTTTTGTGTTTTTTTCTAATATAGTTGTCTTTTTTTATCGACATTATTCGTCAGATTAGGTTTTTCTTGGAGGATTTTTTATGCTGGTTTCAACGGTGTGCAATTCGGGAGATTTTTCCTCGTATATTGGCTTTTTTCACTGCTTGTTATGATGTGTATCCATAGCAACGGAAAAATTGTTTACCACCGTGATCAACTGTTAAAACTCTCCCAAATCAAGATTTTCAGCGAAATAACACGTCAAATCCCAGTGGAGTTAAGGAGAAAGACAAGAGGATGCAGGGCAGGGTAAGGCAGAGAGAAAAACGGTGGAGATTTAAACCGTTTCTTCCAACTGTTGTGATGGGTAACGTGAGATCGCTAGCTAACAAGATGGACGAGCTCGAAGTGCTAACAAGGTCTCAGAAAGAGTACAGAGAATGCAGTATCATGTGTTTCACCGAGACTTGGCTGCATGAACACATCCCGGACTGTAATGCGTCTGTACACGGCTTTAAGACGGTCCGTGCGGACCGAAATATACAGCTCAGCGGGAAGCGGAAGGGAGGCGGAATTGCAGTGCTGGTCAGTCAGCGCTGGTGTCATCCAGGACACGTCACTGTCAAGGAGAAGATCTGCACAAGAGACATTGAACTGTTAGCTGTGAGTTTCCGTCCATATTATTTACCCAGAGAGTTTGCCTGTGTTATTCTGGTAGCGGTTTATATAATACCAGGTACCGCACCAGAGACAGCCTGTGATGTCATCAGCTCCGTCGTGGCTAAACTACAAACACAGCATCCAAACTCATTCATAGCGATCTCTGGAGACTTCAACAACGTCTCCCTCTCTGCTACGTTGCCAACTTTCCAGCAGTTTGTCAGCTGCTCCACCAGAGAAAATAAGATGTTGGACTTATTTTATGCAAATACAAAGAATGCATACAGCTCCTCTGCCCTGCCTCCTCTAGGAAGATCTGATCATAATCTGGTTCTTCTCACTTCCACCTACAAGCCCATCGTTCAGCAGCAACCAGTCATTAGGAGGACGATTAAAACCTGGTCTACTGAGGCTGAAGATGCTCTGAGAGGGTGCTTTGAGGCCACAGACTGGAATGTCCTCTGTGAACCTCATGGAGATGACATCAACACCATGACTGAGTGTGTGACAGATTACATAAACTTCTGTGTGGACAGCATCGTTCCAACAAGAACAGTGAGGTGCTTCCCCAATAACAAACCCTGGATCACCAGTGACCTGAAAAAGCTGCTGAACATCAAAAAGAAAGCTTTCAGGGATGGAGACAGGGAGTTACTGAAGACCACACAAAAACAACTGAAAACACAGACTAAGAAGTGCAAGGAGGACTACAGGAAGAAGTTGGAGAGCCAGCTCCAGCAGAACAACGTGAGGGATGTATGGTCGGGAATGAAGAAAATCACTGGCTTCAAGCTAAAGGGGGACCAGACTGACGGAGGTCTGGACAGAGCTAACGAACTGAACATGTTCTTCAATAGGTTCAGTTCCCCCCCTGCCGACAACCCAACACACCACACACCCTCCATGAGCTCACAGCTTTCCTGTCCCACCTCCACTCTGTCACCCTGCACCTCAGTCATGGACCTGAACACAGCCTCATCTCCCTCCACATCAGGACAACCTGAGACCTCTTTTGCCTCCACCTCCAGCCTGACTGTCTCATGTGACCAGGTCAAGAAACAACTAGGAAAACTGAACCGGAACAAGGCTGCAGGTCCAGATGGTGTCAGTCCCAGAGTTCTCAAGACCTGCTCAGAACAACTATGTCCGGTTCTTCAGCACCTTTTTAACACCAGCCTGAGACAGAACAGAGTTCCTGTGCTGTGGAAAACATCCTGTCTTGTTCCAGTCCCTAAAAAACCACAACCAGCTGAACCAAATGACTACAGACCAGTTGCTTTGACATCTCACATCATGAAAGTCCTGGAGAGACTCTTACTGGCTCACCTCAACAAGCAAGTGAACACCTTTCAGGACCCATTACAGTTCGCATATCGTAATGGGCTTGGGGTTGAAGACGCCATCATCTTCTTGCTTCAGAGAGCCCACTCTCATCTGGACCAGTCAGGCAGCACTTTGAGGGTCATGTTCTTTGATTTTTCAAGTGCATTTAATACTATTCAGCCTGCTTTGCTATGTGAGAAGCTCCATAACTTCCAGGTGGATCCCTCCACAACCACCTGGATTTACGACTACCTCACAAACAGACCACAGTTTGTGAGACTGAAAGGTTGTGTGTCTGAGATGGTGGTCAGCAGCACTGGAGCACCACAAGGGACTGTACTCTCACCATTCCTCTTTACACTGTACACCTCAGACTTCCAGTATAACTCTGAGTCCTGTCATCTGCAGAAATATTCTGATGACTCTGCTGTTGTGGGGTGTATTAGTGATGGACAAGAAGCCGAATACAGGGAACTTGTCAATCAGTTTGTGAAATGGTGCAGTAACAATCAGCTCATCTTAAATACCAGCAAGACTAAAGAGATGATTGTTGACTTCAGGAGGAGCAAGAATAAGCAGCATAGTCCTGTCTACATCCTGGAAGAGGAGGTGGAGGTGGTGGAGAACTACAAATACCTGGAGTTCAGCTGGACAACAGACTTGATTGGAAATGCAACTGTGACTACATCTACAAGAAAGGTATGAGCAGACTCTTCTTTTTAAGGAAGCTAAAATCATTTAATGTCTGCAATAAGATGTTGCATATCTTCTATAAGTCTGTGGTAGAAAGTGCAATTAGCTTTGCAGCCATCTGCTGGGGCAGCAGCATCAGAACCAGAGACTTGAAGAAACTAAACAAGCTGATCAAGAAAGCTGGTTCTGTGCTGGGGATAACTCTGGAGCCGCTGGAGCTGATCGTTCAAAAAGAATGCTTCACAAGCTGATGAAGATGATGGAGGACACTTCCCATCCTCTCCACAACACGGTGAAGAATCAACAGAGTGTGTTCAGTGGGAGGCTGCGTCAAGTTCGCTGTAGGACGGAGAGATACAGGAATTCATTCCTGCCAGCAACCATCACCCTAAAGAACAAGACTAACTGACTTTTTGTTTATTTATAAAAAAAAAAAAAAAAAAAAAAAAAAAAAAAAAAAAGTGAGCTTTTACAATACTGAATTTCCCTTCGGGGATGAATAAAGTATTTTTCATTCATTCATTCATTCATTCATTCATTCATTCATTCATTAAAAACAAGTACTCAGGCGACAGAATGCTGCAGTGAAGAAAGTGGATAACGGTTGATATCAACTCAAGTGTGTGAACCTCTAGGTACGTCTGTCCAGATAAGTCCATAGAGGCCTCTCTCCACAATCTGTGCATTTGCAGAACCAATGTATTCCAAGAAAGGGGTCCAGGTTTTGTAGAATAGTGAAGGTTAGTCTTTGGTCCAGTAGGTCAATGCTTCCAAGGGGATAAGTTCCATTATGCTTTGTAGCCACTGTGAGAGCTTAGGAGGTTTGTCAGAGATCTACTCAAGTAGAATACACCGTCTAGCACTAAACAAGAGGACATTGAGTAATCTTAACATATGAGGTGTAAGACTGAGTTCAGAGTGTAATCCAAGGATACGGGACAAAGGAGTAAGATTTAGATCCCGGCCAAATATTTCAGAGATTTTTTCACAAACATCTCTCCAGAAACTTGTAAGAAAGGGACAATCGAAAATACAATGGTAATATGTTCCCTCAGAAATCTTGCATTTGTTACAGTATTTGGAAAGTGTCAGGTTGAATTTATTCCGTAACACTGGTGTGATATGAAGCCTGTGGATAATTTTGAATTGCAATTCCTTAAATTTATTGGTAGATAAACAACCAGAGGAACTCAGCCATACATCTTCCCATTCACTGTCTGCAATTGTTAAACCCAGGTCAGCCTCCCATTGTGATTTGAGATGCCCTGAGCCCCCTCCTGGGGGAAACAGGGTATTGGTTAAATCTTGTGGTCAACTTTCGGGGATCAGAATCCTGCAAGATCTTCTCCACAGAAGAGTGAGAAAACCCGCCAGGGTGCAGCCTGGCCTCAGAGGAGATAAAACTGCGAATCTGCAGATATCTAAATAGATGCGTGGAGGGGAGATTGTGTTGTATGCGCTCAACCGAGAGTCTGATATGGAGTTTGTAGTACACGCAGTACCACAGAGACCCTGACAAGTAAGTACATTAGCAAACAAGTCATAGGCTAACAGTTAGCATTGAGCTGAGAGATGTTGTCTGTTCATGAGGTGTTTTTATTGTGGGAACTGCGTCAGGTTTCAGAAGTACAGAAACCCCCGAGAAAAAACACTTAACTTCATGAATTTTGGGCAGTAGTCAGGAGTGAAGTTCTTATACAAAGTTTAGGGTTTTTTCACTTCTGCCAAGTGGATTTATTGTCCAGTACAACGAATAAACTTCCACGCCAAACACAACCACATTTTTCCCAACTTGCCGTTGTCTAGAGCTTAAAAAAAAAAACCTTCTGAACTCTTAATCAAACATCTATTAGCTGATGGCTGTTTTTCTCTGAGTAAATCTTCCTGTAGGCTGTTTGTTTCGTCCGCAGAGTGTGGATATGTTAGATTCCTCTAGAGTTTCTCTTGAACAAAGAGGGTCTCTTGCTACGATGCTGCACATACTTATTTGTTGCTTCATGATTGGTGCCACCTCATTACGTAGACCGGTGGTCCCTCAGTCGTGTTAAGGGAGCTACAGCTTGGCCTGAATATTCATATATATTACTTAAATATGCACAAATGAAGAAAAAAATGACTTAATGGAGGTTTTTATGAGGAAATAACACACTAACATGCCGAAAAGCTCTTAAAAGCCCATTTTTCATGACACGGCTCCTTTAATTCATTTATAGATAACAGCTTCTTGACAGCCACGTTTCCATGGAGACCATTTCGTTTTTTTTTTCTTTTAACTCGTCCAGTCCAGCATCGTAGCAGCAGAATGGTGATCTGGCTGCTTTATAGGGAGCCGAAGTCACGCCCCTCTACTTCCGCACCATGGGACCTAAGAGACGAAAAAATATGAATGGAAGTCAATGAGGAGAAAATAATTATCTTCTGGTCCCAGTCGTTCTCTGTCCTGGATTCCAGATGCGAAGATTTTCATTTTTTAAGGATTTACTTGAAGCCGCTTTGTGGACTACTCCTCTCGCCGCAAGTGATGACGTCGCTCCCTGCGATGGGCGTGAACGAGACTGGACATCGTTCCTTCGGTGTGATGGAAAGACTCAACATTTCCTGACTTAAGATGGTTTTCACCTCTGTTCATGCTCTTTTTCCTGTTCTTGAAAAAAAAAAAGTTAAAAGCTGTGACGTGCCGGAGTAAAATCACAACGATAGCATACTCAGGCAGCTGCTGACGCATGTCGCTTGTGACGAGAGCTGTAGTTCACACAGAAGTTTCAAGTAAATCCCAAAATTATTGAAAGTTTTTGCAATATTTTATTTTTTCTTTGCACGAAAAATTTTCATTTAAATCCATAACCAACATATCTGGAATCCAGGTCAGAGAACAACTGGGACCAGAAGATAATTATTTTCTTCTCATTGACTTCCATTCATATTTTTTCGTCTCTTAGGTCCCATGGTGCGGAAGTAGAGGGGCGGGACTTCTGCCAAGGGGAGCTTTATGAACATAAGGCTCCTCTAGATATTCTGTGTTTTTTCATTTTATTTCTTTAAAGGAGTGATGACATAGAAGTAAAAACTGGTTCATGTAGTTGACATTACTGCATATGTAAATACTTTTAAAGACCGTACCGTTACGTATTTATCACGTTTTTCTCTGTTAGGACATCATTTCCCTCACTTTGTTCTGATAAAACTTTGTTTTGGCTTTGACTCTTGCCTCGTGAACATGCTTACAGACAGGTCTAATTCTCGTAAGTATTCTCGCAACAAACAAAAGTTGGGGATAGAAGGAGGTTAAAATGAGCCCATTACATTTTTCTCCCACCCAACTAAAATTAAAATTTGAAGATAATTTAAGAAGGATTGTGGATGTAAAACACGAGGTTAGACCACCTTAAAAGACTGGAGACCTGCTGCTTTAGACCACCTTAAAAGACTGGAGACCTGCTCCTTTAGACCACTTTAAAAGACTGGAGACCTGCTCCTTTAGACCACTTTTAAGGACTGGAGACCTGCTCCTTTAGACCACTTTAAAAATGAAATGAAATGAAAAAGATGAATGAAAAATACTTTATTCATCCCAGAAGGGAAATTCAGTATTGTAAAAGCTCACTTTTTTTTTTTTTTTTAAATAAACAAAGTCAGTCTGGTTCTTTAGGGTGATGCTGCTGGCAGCAATGAATTCCTGTATCTCTCCGTCCTACAGCAAACCTGACGCAGCCTCCCACTGAACACATTCTGTTGATTCTTCACCGTGTTGTGGAGAGGATGGGAAGAGTCCTCCATCATCTTCATCAGCTTGTGCAGCATTCTTTTTGAACGATCAGCTCCAGCGGCTCCAGAGTTATCCCCAGCACAGAACCAGCTTTCTTGATCAGCTTGTTTAGTTTCTTCAAGTCTCTGATTCTGATGCTGCTTCCCCAGCAGATGCTGCAAAGCTAATTGCACTTTCTACCACAGACTTATAGAAGATCTGCAACATCTTGGTGCAGACGTTGAATGATCTCAGCTTCCTTAAGAAGTAGAGTCTGCTCTGACCTTTCTTGTAGATGTAGTCAGTGTTGCTTAAAAGACTGGAGACCTGCTCCTTTAGACCACTTTAAAAGACTGGAGAAATGCTGCTTTAGACCACCTTAAAAGACTGGTGGAGACCTGCTGCTTTAGACCACCTGAAAAGACTGGTGGAGACCTGCTGCTTTAGACCACCTTAAAAGACTGGAGAAATGCTGCTTTAGACCACCTTAAAGGACTGGAGAAATGCTGCTTTAGACCACCTTAAAGGACTGGAGACCGTCTGCTTTAGACCACCTTAAAAGACTGGTGGAGACCGTCTGCTTTAGACCACCTTAAAAGACTGGTGGAGACCTGCTGCTTTAGACCACCTTAAAAGACTGGTGGAGACCTGCTGCTTTAGACCACCTTAAATGACTGGAGAAATGCTGCTTTAGACCACCTTAAAAGACTGGATACATGCTTCTTTAGACCACCTTAAAAAACTGGAGACCTGCTGCTTTAGACCACCTTAAAAGACTGGATACATGCTTCTTTAGACCACCTTAAAAGACTGGAGACCTGCTGCTTTAGACCACCTTAAAAGACGGGAGACCTGCTGCTTTAGACCACCTTAAAGGAGTCATCACCCGGAAATCCCACTTTTTCATGTTAAAACATGTGTATTGGGGTAGGAATTAAGTAAAAAAGTGCCAGAAACTCCTGAAAGTGAAAGTGGCTTCGTTTTTCAGCTTGAGCTCTCTCCTCATCCCAGAATCGGCCACAAGAGCGCGCACTCCACAGCACGCGATTTGGACCCGCCTCTGGCGTTGACGTCAACCGCCTCGGCCTGCTAAGCTAGTCTCTTTAGCGCCACCTAAAAGCAGCTGATTACCTGCCACGGAGGAGTTATGACCAGCTGTTATGACGTGAACTAGAGAGGCTGCGAGCGAGCTGCTAAGCTAGCGTCTTTGTTATGAACTCTGCTTTTCACCGGCTCCTGCGCAGAAGCATGTCCGCCTTACAGATGCTCGTGGTCGGCCTGAGTGGACAGAAGGGACAGCAGGGACCAGTGGATTATATGTATCAGTGAGGATGTGCAGTCGGTAAGTGTTGCTGCTGTGCAACTTATCTTTTGTGTCAGAGACCAGTAAATGGTGGTAGACGAGCGGACAAGCTGCTAATGTAGCTACAGAAGCTAACACTGTTTGGTTAACTTCACGTCAGACGTCCGCTCCTTATATTCATCAGAGTCCAGCCCTTTTACTCCGGATCCTCTCCATCAACCGCACCGTGACGTTTTTATCACGTTTTCTCTGTTGGGACATCATTTTCCTTCACCTGCTCTGTCCTGATAAAACGTTGTTTTGGCTTTGATGCTTGCCTCGTGAACGCGCTTACAGACAGGTCTAACTCTCGTACGTGTTCTCGCGACAAACAAAAGTTGGGGATAAAAAGAGGTTAAAATGAGTTCATTAAATTTTCGTCCACCCAACTATAATTAAAAATTCATTTGAAGATAATTTAAGAAGGATTGTGTATGTAAAGCACTAGGTTATGAGACCTTTAAAAGACTGGAGAAATGCTGCTTTAGACCACCTTAAAAGACTGGAGACCTGCTGCTTTAGACCACCTTAAAAGACTGGAGACCTGCTGCTTTAGACCACCTTAAAAGACTGGAGACCTGCTGCTTTAGACCACTTTAAAAGACTGGAGAAATGCTGCTTTAGACCACCTTAAAAGACTGGAGAAATGCTGCTTTAGACCACCTTAAAAGACTGGAGAAATGCTGCTTTAGACCACCTTAAAAGACTGGAGAAATGCTGCTTTAGACCACCTTAAAAGACTGGAGACATGCTGCTTTAGACCACCTTAAAAGACTGGAGACCTGCTGATTTAGACCACCTTAAAAGACTGGAGACCTGCTGATTTAGACCACCTTAAAAGACTGGAGAAATGCTGCTTTAGACCACCTTAAAAGACTGAGACCTGTTCCTTTAGACCACCTTAAAAGACTGGAGACCTGCTGATTTAGACCACCTTAAAAGACTGGAGACCTGCTGATTTAGACCACCTTAAAAGACTGGAGAAATGCTGCTTTAGACCACCTTAAAAGACTGGAGAAATGCTGCTTTAGACCACCTTAAAAGACTGAGAAATGCTTCTTTAGACCACCTTAAAAGACTGGAGAAATGCTTCTTTAGACCACCTTAAAAGACTGGAGAAATGCTTCTTAAGACCACCTTAAAAGGCTGGAGAAATGCTTCTTTAGACCACCTTAAAAGACTGGAGACCTGCTGCTTTAGACCACCTTAAAAGACTGAGACCTGCTGCTTTAGACCACCTTAAAAGGCTGGAGAAATGCTTCTTTAGACCACCTTAAAAGACTGAGACCTGCTGCTTTAGACCACCTTAAAAGACTGGAGACCTGCTGCTTTAGACCACCTTAAAAGACTGAGACCTGCTGCTTTAGACCACCTTAAAAGACTGGAGACCTGCTGCTTTAGACCACCTTAAAAGACTGGAGACCTGCTGCTTTAGACCACCTTAAAAGACTGGAGACCTGCTGCTTTAGACCACAGAGAGAGAAGTACAATACACCTTGTGTCAAATCAGATGAGTTATGGCCCCCAGGTGTCATTTATGATCCTGTGACGTCATTTATGACCCATGGATGTGTTTTTATGGTATGCAGGTGCAGTGTGGGAATGTGATGACGTGTTCCCGTCTTTGATTTGTTTTCGTGAAATACAATTAGATATCAAAGGTTCTTTTAAAAGTTGATGAGACTGATGTGTTTTTACGGTATGCAGGTGTAGGATGGAATGTGAGTCCCTTCACCTCCGTCCAGCTGCGACTCCCCTTTTGGTAATTAAGGCATTTGTTGTCTCTGTATCCTTTAGCTCCCTGCCTACCTTGAAACGTCATGAGGCTCCTCCTGCCTTCCACTCTGATTTGGGCTGAGAGAGGAGGGAGGGGGTGTTGGAGGGAAATCTAAAAAGAGCTCCATGTATTCCTGTAGATGTTGGTCTCCCTATTCTGTTACTTTTAAATGCTTCATTAACAACAAGTAATAAAAGTCAGGCAGAGTGGACCATTTGTGTGGAGGAGAAATACCTCCACAGTCTGCCTGTGGAAGGATGTTTGTATGCAAATGTTGCTTCGACACCCACTTTCCTGTGATAAACCACCTCCTGCTCATCATCCAGCTCGGGGGGTGATGTGAGAGAGGTCTCTATTGACGGTTGATGACAGCAAATCTTTTTGTTTCTACAGACACTTGGATCACCTGGAAAAGCTTCTTAACAAAATGTAGGATTCAGACTTAGAGATGCAGATATTTTTACTGAAAGGAGGTGTTAATATTTGTAGGTTCAACCCACAACAGCTGTGCTAAACAAGTTTAATGTAACCAAGTGCTAACTTTGAGGCATTTAACATTCAGCAGATTGAACTTTAAGGGGCATTTACTTACAAAAACACATTGACTTTGTGGAATTTATCGAGAAGTTAATACTAAATACAGATGCTGAATGAGGCATGGAATTTTATGAGTGGTGATGAGAAAAAGACTTTCACTGAAAACCGGAGAAGTGAAAACATATATCGTATACTAAATTATTATATTCTAGCAAAAAACAAAATTAAATTTAAAAATAATTCCATGTTTGTGTATTTTTGAAATAAAAGATATGATTGTTTTTCAATTGTAAAAATAAAAAGTTTGTTTAAAATTTGTATAAAATATTATTTCTGGTGCCACATTTTTCATCTGAAACAAGAACAAGCTTGATTACTTCAAGTTCTGCAGAATATTTTTTCTGTTGCTACATTTTTTTCAACCGAAACAAAAAAAAAGTTTGATTACCTTTAAACGTTGTGTTGACTTTTTTTTTTTATTAGGTGCTACATTTTTAATCTGACACAAGAAATAGTTGGATCACTTTTTAATGATGTGTAAAATATTTTTTTCTCTGCTGCTACATTTTTTAACTGAAACAAAAAGTTTGATTACTTTTTAAATTTGTGTTGAATTTTTATTTAGTGTTACATTTTTTAAAATTGAAACAAAAATAGTTTGATTACTTATTAAAGTTGTGTAGATTGTTTGGTTTGGTGTTACATTTTTTCTTTTAACTGAAACAAAAATGGTTTGATTACTTTAAAAAGTAATCAGACTTTTTTGTTTCAGTTAAAAAAATGTAACACTAAATAAAAAAAATCTAAACAACTTTAAAAAGTCATGTAGATTTTTTTTATTTAGTGTTACATTTTTTTAAATTGAAACAAAAAAAAAGTCTGATTACTTTTTAAAGTTGTGTTGTATATTTATTTAATTTTAAAGCGACTTTTTTTTAAACTTAGACAAAAATAGTTTGATTACTTTACAAAGTTGGGTTGAGTAGTTTTGTTTTTTCTGTTTGTAGGCTACAGTTTTTTAGTACTCATTTTTAAATGTTTGCTTTTTATGAAAGTTCTGTATATTTTGCAGACAAAAGAAAAACAAAAAGAATCCATCTGTGTTTTCAAGACTTATCCAGTTTAAATAAGCTGTGTAAACCATCAACAGCATTTTCATTTCTACTAATCTATGGATTTAAAGCTGTGTAAGGAACAATTCATTATGTGTTCACTATCATGTATATTCCTTAAAGGCACTGTTGGTTTTGTATGTATGTATCTTCACAAACCTCTATACAGTCACTTAGATATAGCAAAATGAGTGTGCAGTATAAACAACACTCTAAAAAGACTATTTTGGCTGTAGTTGAAAGACTTACTTACATTGACCTACCTTAATCATTTTGTTCAGTCAGATTAGTCAAATCAAATTGAACACTGCACTCTAATCTGAAATATTTTTTACTTTCACTCAGAGATTCAGTAAGTTCTTGCAGTTCTAAAAATCTCAACATATCTGGACCAAAGGCTCATGGGAAAAGCAAATTCAACAGAAATTAACCTTTTATGACAGTTATCCTATAAATTTGAGTTATGTGTTTACTGCCTATGTTATGTTCATATTTAATTTCTGCTAGATAATGGATTTAAAAAGTCTAGTTTTAAGTGGAAATTTATTGTGTGCTCTATAGTCACTATTTTCTATCATCATTCAATGTTCTATTGTTTTTCTATGTATTTTCCCAAACCTCTATGCAGTAAATGAAGTATGGTAAAAATGAACGTGCAGTAAAAAACTACATAAAGAATCTATAAAAATGCTAGCTAAATGCTGCCTGCAGTAGTGGGCTACCTTGAGGTTTTAGTCTAATAACTGAGTATCTTGCGTAGGAACACTGAGTACCGGATTCAGATTTATAGGTAAAAAAAGACGACACACAAAATCATTTCTTGTCTTCTTATAGATATTTAAAAACAAATCCTAGGTTGTGGTTGTTTTAAATGGTATGTCAGTGCAGTAGAAACGGGAATAAACAAAAATCCCAAAATAAGATGTGAAACTTCAGCAGATATATTTAGTTCTGAAGGAGATTGACGGAAATAACTAAAAGTCACGGTTTGGGGTAAATCAGGAAAAAACATTTAAAGGGAAAAGATATTCACGATAGATATTCAAGTTCTAATGGTTAGATGACAAACTGACGTGGAAACTGTCAGTAAATTACACTAAAGCAGTGTTAAACTGGCTAAATATACTGTATCTACAAGATTCTTTATGTAGTTTTTTACTGCACGTTCATTTTTACCATACTTAATTTACTGCATAGAGGTCTGGGAAAATACATACAAAAACAATAGAACATTGAATGATGATAGAAAATAGTGACTATAGAGCACACAATAAATTTCCACTTAAAACTAGACTTTTTAAATCCATTATCTAGCAGAAATTAAATATGAACATAACAAAGGCAGTAAACACATAACTCAAATTTATAGGATAACTGTCATAAAAGGTTAATTTCTGTTGAATTTGCTTTTCCCATGAGCCTTTGGTCCAGATATGTTGAGATTTTTTTTTAGAACTGCAAGAACTTACTGAATCTCTGAGTGAAAGTAAAAAAATGATTTCAGATTAGAGTGCAGTGTTCAAGTTGATTTGACTAATCTGACTGAACAAAATGATTAAGGTAGGTCAATGTAAGTAAGTCTTTCAACTACAGCCAAAATAGTCTTTTTAGAGTGTTGTTTATACTGCACACTCATTTTGCTATATCTAAGTGACTGTATAGAGGTTTGTGAAGATGCATACATACAAAACCAACAGAGCCTTTAAGGATTATACATGATAGTGAACACATAATGAATTGTTCCTTACACAGCTTTAAATCCATAGATTAGTAGAAATGAAAATGCTGTTGATGGTTTACACAGCTAATTTAAACTGGATAAGTCTTGAAAACACAGATGGATTCTTTTGTTTTTCTTTTGTCTGCAAAATATACAGAACTTTCATAAAAAGCAAACATTTAAAAATGAGTACTAAAAAACTGTAGCCTACAAACAGAAAAAACAAAACTACTCAACCCAACTTTGTAAAGTAATCAAACTATTTTTGTCTAAGTTTAAAAAAAGTCGCTTTAAAATTAAATAAATATACAACACAACTTTAAAAAGTAATCAGACTTTTTTTTGTTTCAATTTAAAAAAATGTAACACTAAATAAAAAAAATCTACATGACTTTTTAAAGTTGTTTAGATTTTTTTATTTAGTGTTACATTTTTAACTGAAACAAAAAAGTCTGATTACTTTTTAAAGTAATCAAACCATTTTTGTTTCAGTTAAAAGAAAAAATGTAACACCAAACCAAACAATCTACACAACTTTAATAAGTAATCAAACTATTTTTGTTTCAATTTTAAAAAATGTAACACTAAATAAAAATTCAACACAAATTTAAAAAGTAATCAAACTTTTTGTTTCAGTTAAAAAATGTAGCAGCAGAGAAAAAATATTTTACACATCATTAAAAAGTGATCCAACTATTTCTTGTGTCAGATTAAAAATGTAGCACCTAATAAAAAAAAAAAAGTCAACACAACGTTTAAAGGTAATCAAATTTTTTTTTTTGTTTCGGTTGAAAAAAATGTAGCAACAGAAAAAATATTCTGCAGAACTTGAAGTAATCAAGCTTGTTCTTGTTTCAGATGAAAAATGTGGCACCAGAAATAATATTTTATACAAATTTTAAACAAACTTTTTATTTTTACAATTGAAAAACAATCATATCTTTTATTTAAAAAATACACAAACATGGAACTATTTTTTAAATTTAATTTTGTTTTTTGCTAGAACATAATAATTTAGTATACGATATATATATGTTTTTACCTCTCCGGTTTTCAGTGAAAGTCTTTTTCTCATCACCACTCATAAAATTCCATGCCTCATTCAGCATCTGTATTTAGTATTAACTTCTCGATAAATTCCACAAAGTCAATGTGTTTTTGTAAGTAAATGCCCCTTAAAGTTCAATCTGCTGAATGTTAAATGCCTCAAAGTTAGCACTTGGTTACATTAAACTTGTTTAGCACAGCTGTTGTGGGTTGAACCTACAAATATTAACACCTCCTTTCAGTAAAAATATCTGCATCTCTAAGTCTGAATCCTACATTTTGTTAAGAAGCTTTTCCAGGTGATCCAAGTGTCTGTAGAAACAAAAAGATTTGCTGTCATCAACCGTGAATAGAGACCTCTCTCACATCACCCCCCGAGCTGGATGATGAGCAGGAGGTGGTTTATCACAGGAAAGTGGGTGTCGAAGCAACATTTGCATACAAACTTCCTTCCACAGGCAGACTGTGGAGGTATTTCTCCTCCACACAAATGGTCCACTCTGCCTGACTTTTATTACTTGTTGTTAATGAAGCATTTAAAAGTAACAGAATAGGGAGACCAACATCTACAGGAATACATGGAGCTCT